>OX424573.1:50624332-50711832 GCA_949152435.1 Gastracanthus pulcherrimus | reverse complement strand
CAATCGCGCGTGCGCGCACGACTTGCTCGCTCTACTACTCCGGGTCATTAACCGCGCGCCCATGTACGCACAGGGATGACGAGCGCTCGCGAGCGACGAGGTTAATGTCACTCTTGGAGCTGCGTTTCTACGCTCGGAGGCTGGACCGACAAGCTGATGTTAGGACTCCATGCGAGCGCGTTTAAGCTGCTACGGTTTTCTGAAACCCAGCTGCTGGTAGGCTGTGAATTTATTTTACGGAGTCATGTTTACGAGAACGAATTTGCAGTTGGCATTATTACAATTATGGCTCTGCAGCTGCTGTGAACCTCTTGATACTCTACTAGGGGATTATCGTGTATAACGCATAAAAAAGACTGTTCTTTTTTTATTCTATTCATTTCTTGAATATCTAATATTATATGGGGCATATAATGTTGAAAAGTATAACAAATGTTTGTATTATGTATGTCCGCTTGTATTCTCGAAAATATTGGGTATCAAATTGGTGAAAAGTCTTTGGTTTAAATTACATATTATTGTTAAAGAATTAACAAAATTAATTAAATTGAATAAATTTAAGAAACAATAAAGAAACCGAAATAAATAGTTCTTGATAAATCGACCATCGCAGTATAAGTATCAAGCTTGTCCTTTATTTGTACTATATATAACTAATGTAAGATTTCAATCAATCACACTTACATATACATATATTCATTATAATTTTACCATTCATAATGTCATTAGGGTCATTTTTTCCGAAGTCAGAATGTCCCACGTTTACAATGATTTTTATGATAATTTTAATCAGAAAATTCTCTCTATGTATGATTTATTGTTAATTAATCAATTTCACTTACTTTTTACTTTCTGCTTCCAAATTAATCAACTTGGGTTAAGGGGACCTAACCATCTCACAATTACGAATAGATTAGTTATATATTATTAAGTGAAGTTTTTTTAAATTTATTTATTTATAATAGCATCAACCTTTTTTGGCATTAGCGGTTACTGATACATTATACACATTACAGTTAATTTATATGTTATTAATAATATATACTGTCACGGACGAGCTTATGGCTCTCCTTGGTAGCTCCTTATCGCAGAGTGGATGCGCGTCAGACGCGCACTCAGCTCTGCCCGACTCTGCTCCAGCATTCTCACGCGCGAAAGTGTAGTGCTTGCACCTTTTGCGTGCAGGACCGCTCGCGACGGTCGCGATGTAACTGCGAGCTGGCCAACAGATACCCGGCGACAGTCACGAGAGGTCCTCGCCACCAATAAAGCTAGACTTCAGTAAAAGCACTGTGTCCTTGATTCATGCGTGCCTCTTCGGCGGCAAAGGAGAATCCCACCAACCATCCGTCACAATACATATTTGTTTCGAAGATTACAGAATTATAGTAGCACGTACACTTTGATACATTATACAATATTATTTATAACTAAGTAGTATTTTGAACTCTCTTAGATGCGGTTCAATAAGATTATTTCTTTTATAAAAATTAGTACTTTTTTATTGTTGAAACGTTGTTTAGGTTATCTTTTAGATCGGTTGGAATTTCAAGTTTGCTTCTTAATTCTTGATGAATCGGGCACTCTGTTAGTATGTATTGAATTGTAACTATATTGCTGCAATTTGCACATCTCTCGACTTCTTCTTTCGTGATCAAGTGTAGTTCACTGTATATGGGTTATGGATTACTTGTTCCTTCCTATTTAATGAGGTTGCTGGACGTATCTCGAAAATATATTTTCTTATTTTATGTAGCGTTTGTGGTTTGAGATTTAACGACAAGTTATTCCATTTATTCCTTTCGATCTGTCTATAACTTTTTTGCACTTTTGAGGGTCGTGGGTTAGGTGGACTTGAACTCGGTGTTCATGGATTTCTATTGCTTTTTTCGCTAGATAGTCGGCTCTTTCGTTTGCCTTGATCTTGAATGATATGGTATCCAATAAAGAGTTATATTTTTTCTGTCATCTTTTATTATCATTTCATTATAAATTTCTTTTATGCTAAGAATGAGGGGACTGTTCGTAGTTAATTTTTGTGTAGCGGCAATAACACTGAAAATAATTGTTTTATTTTCGTTCGTCTGTTCAGTGTATCGAAGTGCTTCTAATATAACAATAAGTCATCTGGGAACTTGCATATAAATTCTTCTTCAGACGTAACAATCACAAAGCCTGTCCCTTCTTGAGATTTTGAAGCATCCGTGTATATATGCTTATAATTTGGTAATTTACTTATTGCTGGTTTGAATATATTTCTTGTTATTTCTGGATTTTTATTTTTTTTAAGGAATCAATATCCAAGACCTGGGGGGTAATTGATATCCATGGAGGTAATTTACTGGTTTATCCAGGTGTAATTTGAAGAATTTCTGTATCAAGGTCTTTGAAATATTTTTTAGACGAAAATTAATTGGTTTAATGGAATGTTTGTTTTTAGTAAATAGGTTTAGTCATTCTCGGATTTAAATAACTTACTTGTTTCATTGTTCGGGGTAGCTGCAATGGCCGTTGCACAGTTGATACATAATTGTTCTCTTCTGTAGTTAAGTGGGAGTAAGTTAGATTCACATAAAATGCTTCCTACAGGACTTGTATGGAATACTCCTGTAGCAAGTCTTGCTCCTACTGTTTGGACAGGATTTAACATTTTTTTGTAAAAATTGACTCAACAATTCGCTGCGAGTTAACCAAATTATTTATTTTGCCAACGTTTCGAATCCCATTTATGGATTCCTTCTCAAGGCTATAAAAATTATAAAATTTACAAAAGTCAAAAATTATGAAAATTACAAAAACATTTATAAAAATGATGAGCAAAATTTAACCTACCATGTATAAAGAACGGCTAGCTACTGAGTGGCATATTGTTAATACTACTCTAGCAATATAGTTGCTATGAGTCAGTAACAGCTACAAATTGGCAACTAAATAGGGAAAAAAAATATTTTATTTTTAAATATAAATTTTTCAAGAAAAGTCCACAATTATTAATAACAACAATATTTTATTTAACTTATTATTAAAACTTACGTGTGTCTAACCAATAATGTAACAAACACCCACGAGTGGCATTGGATCGACAGGCGATGGAAAGCCCGATCTTGGTGTTTCACCACTCGAGGGTGGACCGACAGTGAAGTGGTGAGTTCGCGGAAATCAAGGCAATACGTTAAAATTAGAGAAACCGCGGAGAAGGGGAAACAATCGAAAAGGAGAGGGAATCCACTGTAAGCGCTCGTGTTTATGCGACGCGCACACACATGATGGAAGAGGCAGCACGCACGAGTATATTGGTGATCTCGTGCACCAACACATACATATGTACGTACCTGTAGGCACACACACACACACAACCAATGCATCGTGTCGCGGGGGTTCCTCTTAGGAAGACCAGCTGAGCGCGAGTTCATCGCTCGCAGCAGTGCGGTAGTTTCTCCGTGTAAATCAGTAATAGTGCAACATCAAGTGTCACAAACAGAGGTTAATAAACAAAATCGGAGTTAACTTTTAAAATTCAATAAAATCACATTTTATGTTTTTTTAATAAATTAATGGAGTATTTATATAAATTAATTAAATTTCTAGTGTCTTCTATCCTATTCATCGTGTTATCATGATACAAAATATTGAGGACTTCTGAGAATTGTCTTTTTCTGCTATTGTTTTCTATATCTATAATTTTAAATGAATCAAAATTGATTGAATGTTTTGTTTTGTCAACGTGGACCGCTAGAGCTGAAGTTGCAATTCTGTTATTTAATACATCTCTTTTATGTTCACTTCTTCTAATTCCACATTTACGTTCTGTAAGTCCTATATATGTAGCTGGGCAATCCTTACAATCTACTTTATATACATCGTTACAAATCTCTAATTTGTTTAGTCTGTCTTTACCTAATTTTATCATGTCGTTGAAACGATTAATGGTGCAAGTAATGGGGATGATGTTATGTGTATGTAAAACCTGGTTAATATTGTTAGTTAAATTTTTAATGAAAGGAAAAACTATTATTGGTTTTCTGAGATCTATGTTTTCACTAAAGTTGTTATTATTGTTATTGGTGTTATTAATTTTGTTATTGATGTATCTTGTTCTTTTATCTATGTATTTATTAATAAAATTAATAGGATAATTATTAGCTAATAGGAGTTTAGTGATTAAATGTATGTTGTCTTTATGAAATGAGGAATGTGATAGTAAGATACTTTTATCAGTTAAATTGTAGATGATGGCTATTTTTTGTGAGAGAGGGTGATGAGATGCAAAATTAATATACCGGCCGGATGCTGTATTTTTTCTATACCAGTTTGTTATTGGAGTATTATCTGGGACTCTCGTAATTTCTAAATCTAGGAAACTAATTTTATTATTGACTTCTTTTTCTACAGTAAATTGTAAGGAGGTGTTATATTGGTTAAAAGTATTTATTATTTTGTCAATTTTATTAAATTTAGCAATTAAAAAGCAATCATCCACGTACCTTTTATAGAATAAAATATTATTTTTAAGTAAATTTAAGCTGCGTGTTTCCAACATTTCTAAGACCATCTCTGCAAACCAAGGGCTTGTACAAAAACCCATCGGTGCACCACATACTTGCTTATAAAATTTCCCATTGAATTGTAAGAAGGTGGAGTCTAAAATATGCTCGACACCTTCTAGAAATTCCGCTTTAGATAAGCAATGGCCAAGGTGGCCTTTAAGGTACTTCCATTTTAAGGCAACTGCTCTGAGAATTAAGTCTTTAGGAATGTTAGAAAAAAGGGCAACAACGTCCAGTGAAATTAAAGAAAAATCCTTAGGGATTGTCATGCAATCTAATGTGTTTTTAAGTTCCATGCTGTTTTTTAAGGATGAAACTGGTCTGGGTATAAATAAATTAAAAAGTAGGGACAGCCATTTGTCAAACAAGTAAGTAGGACTTTTAATAGCAGAAACAATGATACGAATAGGGAAATTGGTTTTATGTACTTTAATAAGAGCATAGGCTCGTGGGAGGATAGTTTTGTCTAAGTTTGCTGTTTTTATCTTTTTCCCTATCTCATGGTAAAAGACACCTCTGTTAATCCAAGTGCCTAATAATAATTTGTAACTGTTACTGGCTCATAGCAACTATATTGCTAGAGTAGTATTAACAATATGCCACTCAGTAACTAGCCGTTCTTTAGACATGGTAGGTTAAATTTTGCTCATCATTTTTATAAATGTTTTTGTAATTTTCATAATTTTTGACTTTTGTAAATTTTATAATTTTTATAGCCTTGAGAAGGAATCCATAAAAGGGATTCGAAACGTTGGCAAAATAAATAATTTGGTTAACTCGCAGCGAATTGTTGAGTCAATTTTTACAAATATATACTACAACGAGTATCAACATCCTATTGCAGGATTTAACATTTTTAGAAGTCTTGGCTTAGCTGCAACGGAATCATAATCCATTGCAGATTGTATAAGAGCCATATAAGTATTAACAATTATGCTTTGCTCTGCGCCCCAGGTTTTTGAAGATAATACTTTTAAAATATTTAGTCTTTTGTTGCAGTCATCTTTTAAATTTTTAAGATGACCCATGAAAGTTTGTTATCTAATATTACTCTGAGAATTTGTACTGCATTTAAAATGGTTAATTTGTAATTATCTACAAAAAGGTCTAGATCATCTAAACGTGTTTTGCATTTTGAGAATACTGTGACTAGTTTTCGATTTTGAGAATTTGAACTCAGTATTATCAGAGAAGTTTTGGAGTTTGGTAAGAGCATTTTGAAGAATATTTTGTCATGTTTCAAAATTTTTTCCAATTACGAACATGGTTATATCTTATATCATCTGCATACAAGGTGTTTTTTTACTGGTGCTGGTATTTCTTGAACTATTTCATTTATTGCTAGTAAAAATAATGTGATACTAATGACGTCGCCTTGAGGTACTCACTCGCCTTTTATCATATTTACGTTAATATTCTATTTGGAAAGTAATTTGACTTTTCTGTATTTCTAAAGCATACCATATGCTTTCTCCATATATGGAGCCACTGCTATAAGTTGCTGTTTATTTATAAAGGCATCACATATATTTTTCTCTAGTTTGATGATACTATCTAGTGTAGAATAGTATTGTCGAAAACCGTGTAGATGAGGAGAAAGAATATTATTTGATTCTAAATACAATCTCAATCTTTTATTTATGATTTTCTCTATTAGTTTACACGTACAACAAGTGAGAGATATAGGTCTGTAGTTTTCTTTTAAATGAATGTTCTTTCCCGGTTTTAGAATAGAAATAACTATTACTTCTCTCCATTTACCAGGAAAAACATTATTTAGCCGAATGATATTAAACATTTTTAGTAAATATGCTAATGAAAAAACATTATTTAGCACAATGCTATTAAATATTGTTAGTAAGTATTTTAATGCTACACTAGGTAATTTTTTTAAAAATATGTTCGTAATTTAATTTGGCCCTGCGCTTGAAATTTTAGTACCGTCGCGGACCCAGTTTCTAATCAGTACCTAATTTCTAATCAGTTTGTCACATATATTACGATATAAAATTTAATTAACCCTGAAATTGTTTGAAAAAAATAACATTTAATAGCTACCTATCTCACAAGTACATTTGAAAACTTCACATGCTATTAATGTCATACATTTTTAAGGAAAAAAATATTTTAGTGCGGTGTTGTCAAATATATCACGTTTTTGCCATTTCACTTCTGCCGATTACAAGCGAGAACACTAAGATTTTCGGATCGTTTCTTTATTATTATTGAATATATCGTAGCAAAGCTTTTATATCTGAGTTACTTAATACCTTTTTTGTATAAAACAATCAAAATATTAATAACAAATCTTACTTTTTTAGAAAAAAAAGGGTGATTAGAAATAGGTTCCGAAATTTTAGAATTTCCTCAATTTCTGATCAGTTTTATTATAACTATTTTAAATATTAAACGACCTTTAATTGTTCTAATCTCATCAAACAACAGCAATGAAAGTTGTTTTAACACACACATACTTCTTTCTTAGTTCAAAGTCTCGTAAAATCCACTGATACATCGCACGTTTTATAGGTTCACTTTGTAGGTTATAATACTTACCGACCGAGTGATCAGACGCGCATTTCATCTGATTGACTGTCGTGCGGTCGACTGAGCACAAATAATCGAATATTTATTTTATTAAACACCATTACTTAAACAAAAAATGTTAATTAGTTATCATAGTTACTGTTATAATATTGTTTAATGTGTGTTTGCTTGTTGTTAAGATATTTACGCATTAGCAAAATTTGATTAGAAATAGGGTCTTGATCTGAACAGAAATTGCTCCCATATATCATTTAGGTGATCAGAAATTACTCCCCGTTACTTTTTTCTTTAAAGCTTTATAATTAATTAATTTCTGATTCTTTGTGTATTTTTCAAACTGCATATGAAAGATTAAGAGTTATATTTATCATTAGAAATGTTTCTTTTGAGTAAACAGTTCATTTTCAAATTGTAATGCATCGAATATCCCGACATTGCACCTTAGCTGATTAGAAACTGGGTCCATGACGGTATATTTTAGTACTTCGTAGAGTTATGTGGTAGAAATTTCTATATTTAAAATTGTCGCTTCATTGTTAGACTATATTTCATCATAGTTTGTTTGTTCTTTTTCAATTTCATTTTTGTGTTTTAAAAACTTTTAGATATAGTTTGTATCATTAGAATTTTTTGAGAAATGTTCTGCCATAAGGTTGGCTATTTCTAAGGGGTTATTGGTAAAACAGTCGCTTGTTTTAGTTAGTTTGAACTAGCAGCGTCATTTAAAAATTTATATTATTTTCTATAATTCTTTGGTATTCTTCCCATTTTACTTTACTAAACTTGCAGATGGACACATAAATTTATTTTTGTATATGCTTTAAAGAACATATCCTAAAAACTTAATGCGGGTTAAAAAATTAGGTGTGCGCTAGGATGACTTTCATCGTAACCGTATTTTTATTCAAATTTAACATACTTCTTAGGGTTACTCTAAATCTAAGAGAGGTAAATGGCTACAAATTTGTATATAACTTCATAATATATGTAAAAATATGGTATGTAAGTATCAATACATAAAAATCAAAATTATAGAAAAATTTGATTTCATTAGAGAGCCACCTTAACACCGTATTCTATAACGTTATCTATAGCATTGAATCAATGTAAATATTCCATAAATAATTGTGCATTGAATTTCTTTGAGAAAGCACTGTTCTAGAGCAGTTAGCAGCGGATTTTTAAGTTATTTTGGCTAAAAAAATATAGAAATACAAATATTTCAAAATTTGTAAAAATTAGAAAGGTTATTTATTCTGATTCAGCATCCTCGGAAATATTGAAATTTATCAAAATATCACATACCAAAAACAAAAAATTTACATATTTCTAAATTGCGTGTGATTCCCATTTGATCAATGTCTTTTAAAGGGATCAATAATTTTTTGTTTAACAATAATCATGAATTATTTGCGTGCAGACATGTTAAAAATTAATTCGGATTTGAAGATTTTTTTCAGACTGGCAAACTTAAACGCTTATACTTAGTGAATTTATTATATCATTATTTTCTTCAGTTCGAACCGCTTTTTGAGAAATCATTCAGCTAAAGCAGTTAGCAGCGGTTTTTTACCTGATTATCATAATATATGATTAAAGTAGAGAGCTAATTTACAGCGACACGCCGTAGTTGCATACTGTATCAAAAATTTCAACCTTAAAGTTCTTCTTGGAAATCGAAATGCATATTTTAAGAGAAAAAACAGACGCGTCGGCACAGTTGTAACGTGGTTTTTCGATACTCTGGTTTATTTATTAGACTTTTGCTCGACACTTTACCGAATTTCTCTATATTAATGGGCGCCAGGTAAAGCGCGGCTAACTCTGCACGAGCCCTTTCCCAAAGGAAGTTCCGTGAAGTGGAAAATCAGGAATCACTAATTATATAATAAATACACAACATTTTCACTCTTTAAGTACCTAAGCTTTATTGCAGTTATAATACGCACGGTCGCCACATTTACAATTTTCGCACAATGAATCGGTCGCTATACAAATATGGCTACGCTAGCCCTCGCACGCGTCTCTCGCGACGACCAAATCACCACGTTTCCCGAGTTTTTCCGAATCGCATAATTTTCCCCACACTAATATTCGTAATTTTAATGCTGGCCCGACGCGCACTGATCCTATATAACGGTGTCACACCACCACGAATTTATTCTACTAACCCCGAGCACATGGCGGCAATGTACGATAATTGTTCAGTAAAATTTTACCTATAAGTGCAGAGGGAAGCTCGACAATTACAGTCCATTCACCGTCGTTAATCCTGGACGCCTAACGGTGCTCCTCACACTCTGGTCGCTATCTGTCCTTCGGATAAGAATCCCGCTAACAATGTCTGCCGATTTCAATACTAAAAGTGTTCTAACGCGTCTATACTCGGTCACGGACGGGCAGGCAATTTTTCAACGAGCGTCTATATTCGCTGACGGACGGGCAGGCAATGCTCAAAATCGGAGAGGGCGGAAATCTCTTCCAAAATTTTCGCTCTTCTTCTCGACCACTTTCAGCCCACACACTTGTTGCTTCCGCCCCTTTCTTCACGGTGATTGGCGTTGATTTTCCCTAAATGTGAAAATCAAGGCCAAGTCTGCGTCGATTTGAGTCGCTAATTACCATTGGTCCGCTCCGCGAATACCGCCCTGCCCACGAAGCGCGGGCAATATGAATTGCCCGGGTTGCCCGCGCGTGTATATCTACTCGTATATCGGGCGCTTTCGGTTTTGTCGTCGCCGGAACATCACAGTTGGCAGCGGCGACGTGCGCGCGTCGACCTACGCTATGATAGGCTGGCAGCTTCATGCGGCTCGCGGCGCGGCGGCTGCTGGCTCTCCCCACGCTGTCGACAGCCGTGTCGGTATCTCTCTCTCTCTCTCTCTCTCTCTCTCTCTCTCTCTCTCTCTCTCTCTCTCTCTCTCTCTCGTGGCTACAGCCGAGATGGTGTGCCTCGAGGAAGCCGCTGCTGCTGCTGTGAATCCTCTCTCCTCCCGCGCTGCGGGCATCGGGAGAGAGGGCGGTCGCGCGCGCGTGTGTGTGTGTGTGTGTGCGCGGGCAGTGGCTCATCATCCTCGAGAGGCGAGGAAGAAAGAGGGTCGCGCGTACAGAGTGCAGTGGTGTTGGTGCTGTGCATGTGTGTGTATAGGCTCGTCGTCGTTGCTCGCTCCGAGCAGTCGTCGCTGCGGCGATCAGCTGGTGCCGCTGGTATAGGTATGTGCGTGTGTGTGCCGGTCTGCGGATTTCCTCGGTCGCGACTCCTTATCCTCATTCCCTCAACAAAATAAATAACAATTCCCCCCATTAATAACAATAATTATTTAATATAAGTTGCTCGGCTCTGGTGACGGGTGACTTGGTCGCGATTGACTGCCCGTGTTTTAATAACATTGGGACGTGAAATACACGTCACACAGTAACCGAGTCGAGCTACCGAGTTATTAATCCTGTAATTTACCATTATAAAAGATGAGAGCTCCCATTTCGGAGGAGCCTGAGAATTCATGGCAGTACTTATAATAGATTATACGTGCGTTCGCGCTGGCGCCTCCCAATAAACTGCGCACTTTGCTCGCCGAGATTTATTTTTCCTGCAGTGGTGCTGGCGCACTCGGAAACTTTTTCCGGCCCCGAAAATCGACAAATGTTTACCTCTACGCTGCGAGTCATCGCGAAACTCGCATCTTCAAAGCTGGTATAATGCGGTATAGTAGTCGCTGTCGCCCGCGCGCGACTCTCTTTATCGGCAAACGTTACGCTCTGGTACTGAACTGTAAAGTATAAGCGTATTATAAGCCCTGAAATCCGCTGCGAACTCTTTTAAGATGGCTTCGATTACTTTTTATAAAAATATACAAACGACGTTGAAACTGTCCGAAAAGGTTTTTTGAACAATAAACTTTTGAATATATATAAAGAAAACCTGGGGTCAATGACCAAATTTATTATCAAAAAAGCTAAGCTTAAAAAAGTCATTTTTACACGTAACCTTGTGGGAATGAGCCTGTTTGTCGCATCTTAGTAAATTATAAAGAATAAGTTATTAACAAATTTATACATAATTATATAAGATTTTTCCATAAAGAATCTAATGACGAGTCAAATTTATTTACAGCTGAGCATGCGCGCGGCGTATCTTTTTACGTAAGTATTAATATATTAATTTTTTGTTATAAACGCTCAGAAGTAGTTAACAATACTTTAGAATGAAATGTAAATAAGATAATTGAATTAAAATTAAAAACCAAAATAAAATCCCCATGGGGCCCTCACTTGATACGGAACCGATCGTAGAAGCCACCTGAAGGCGACGCTAAAGCCACCTGTCACCGACAAATGCGAGGAACCACTTTTCTCATTTAATTTTCAATTTTTAGCAAATATCTTTATGAAACGTTATTGTCCTAATCAAAAACAACAACTTTTCAGAGAGATATTTTCTCAAAATTGAGAATTCAATGAAATAAGTGGTTCCCGTATTCGACGGTGACAGAGGGTTTAGCATTACCTTAATTATGAATCATCTGCACTCGACTACTTCTCCTTTGACGATTGTGTAACGTATCAAAAATTTACATAAAATGGTTTTGATGCAAATAATAGTGAAAGGATACTTTTTTCTCATTAAAGTTAAACGTTTCATTATTATTAATTATGTTTCAATAAAGTTAGTTATCAAATTAATTGCATTGAAATATTCAAGCAGTGAAAAGAAATTTCGTATAAATAAATGATTAATAATTGTTTTAAAATTGTGCAAAGTTTGTTCAGAAAATTAGGATTTATGAGGTCCCGTGTAAAAATGTTTTTAAATATAATTATATATATATAATTAATTAATTATATTTAATTATATATGATTATTACTATAATAGTCTTGTTTCTTGAGCTCATTACTGCAACAACACAAGCATCCTAGATATTAGTCGATGGGTCCTAAGAGAAAAGACTTATCTTACGCGTTACGCTTATAGAAAATACCTATCTTATGCGTTACCCTGATAACTAATCCACTGCAATGTTCCTGCTAGGTATGGAAATTATATCAGAACATGCATTGTCTGCTTCGTCATTCTATGTTTCGGCCGACAGGCAATTGCGCCAGGCACTTTGCAGCAGACTTGCGGCAGACTTATAGCAGCTAAAGTGCACTTAAGCAGGTCATATTTTTTGCACTCGTGCATGCAATATAATTGCAGCCTAATTGCAGCAGATGATTACGGCAGACACATTGCATCAGAATTGCATCAGTCTTACAGCAGCTGAAGTGTACATTCAGCTAATATTTTGCACTCGCGCGGACAGCAGAATTATGGTAGAATTGCAGTAGACAATTGCGGCAGGTTCTTTGAGGCAGACTTGCGTCAGTGAAAATGCACTTAACAGGTTTACACGATGCAAGCGCACATGTAGCAGAATTACACCAAATTTGCGTCACCCATAGTATAATTCCGAATCCAAATATAATAACCCCGTAATATAATGAGTTACTTTATATTCTATACATATATTAAATTATAAAACATTGTCAAATTGAAGGAATCGATTCTAAAACGTCCTTAGCGCTCGGCCCGGCTGCCGTTATATCAAAATTGACGTCATGGTGACCAAAATTTGCAATTTTACGGAAATGAATTTTAAAAAATAGTATCGTGCAGAGGATCAAACATGGCAACTTTTTATATATATACTTTGTTTGTACAATGTTTAGTATTTGAAAAAAAAAAATAAAAACGGCAAAATTTTAAATCTTATTTGCACCACGTTTTTTAAACTTAGTTCGCTGCAGCTCCGACAAATATGAACGGATCTTGCTTATTTTTTGCATAGACTCGTAAAATAGTCTAGCGCTGCTAATAAACTCATAGATAGTTAAATATTAAATATTTTTCATTCAACAATTTAATTGCAAACCAGTGAGCTACCTTTTATATGGTTAAGTATGTTCAACGAAAAAAAGTATCGAGGGAAGTTTAAGACTCAACTAACTTTCAACGAGACATTTGTTTGTTAACATTTGAAGAAGTTTCTCAGAAAATTTCAGATGAATTGGATGAAAAGTGGCTAAGATAGAGCGATTTTGCCAAACTTGCACGATGCGCGCGAACATTAGCGGGTCTGCGCGATACATGACGCTCAGTGTATGTCAGTCATAGAATAAGAAATAATTTAAGAAACATGACAAAATTTATACTGAAATAAACAAAACAAAGTCGAACTCGTTTCGCATTTAAATCACACTGATTTTCTTGTTCGTTTACAAGCTGCATTTATTCACAAATTTGTTAATTTCTTTAATCTTTTTAAAAAACGTTTTACTTGCTAAATAAATTATAAGCATAATGTCGATCAATATAGGACGTAAAAGAATTAGAAATGAGCATGCATGGAAAAAAACTATTAATAAAAGTTGTAAAAATAAGGTAAGTAAAATATCGTAAGACGTGTTATAAAAAAGAATTTCTGTTGCAAATATGATTGAATGACATGTATATAAAACACGAAATTAATTAAAACGAAGAACTCTCTAAATTTTTATGCTGTTGTGAAATATTATGTAAATAAACAATTTGAGGTTAATTATTTTAATTACTTATGCATCCCATGCGTTAATCAACTTTCACACCCGTGCCAAAATGCACTATTTTCAAATCATTTAAAATGAAGCTGTAATCAATTTTGTAAAATAAATTTTTTCATTAATACGTATATATAAAATGATGATTTCCAAACGTCTTTTATATAGGGATTAGAATATGAATCAGTTAGTGGAAAGAAAGTGCTTGAAAAGACGTTCACAGAAATAAAAAATTGTTGTGCTAAAAAGTGTTTTTTAAAAGTAGATCATGAATGGCAAAAAAGTATGTTTCATAAATTTTGGCGCAGTGGAGATTTTCAAGTACAGAATACAATATTAGAAAATATGATTGTAAGAAAAGAATCGACACAAGAATTAAAACGTTTACAGTGACAATTTCATTGTTACTACAAAAGCAGTAGTATCGATATTTGTCGAAAGTTTGTTTGCAGTAGTTTCCAAATTGGAGAACGAAGAATAAAAACGGTTCAAGAAAAAATAGTAAGTGGCAAAACGATGCCTGATAATAGAGGAAAACAAGATAATCACAAGGTAAAGCTAACTGAAGATGTCAAAACTTTAATTCTGGAACATTGTAAAAGCCTTCCGCATTCTGAGTCACATTATACTAGAGAAAGCTCAAAGCTTTACTATTTTCTTGATACATCGTTAACATTACATTCACTCTATTTTTCCTTTTTGGATTTTTATGCAGCTGTAACAGGGAGTGAAGCTATTCCTATTGATAAAACAACATATTTTAATTATTTTAATCATTTTGTGAATTTCTCTATTGGTCTGTCACATACTGATGTATGTGACCTTTGTTTTCCTTATGAAACTAACAAAGGACGAGAAAATGAGTATTTTGAACATATCGTGCAAGTTTAAAAGTATAAAAACTTAAAAAATTCAATGTTGTCCACTGTAAATGTACTAAAATGTGAATTTGACTTTGGTCAAAACTTGCCATTGCCAAAACTACCAGTTAATTCTCAATTTTTTCGTCGTTTAGTTTGGATATATTTGTTTAATGTACACATTTTCGATAGTGATCGAAGTTACATGTTCCATTTCCTTGAAGGGATTTTAAAATAGGGCGCCAACAGCGTATGTAATATGGTTGAGTATGCATTAAGGAAAGAACTACAACTAAACGTCTTCGATAAAATATTTTTATTTTCTGATGCTGCAGGAGGTCAAAATCGAAATTACATTAATTTGAAATTCTTTTCATTTTTATCTTACAAATTGCAATTAGAAATCCAACATTTATTTCCTGTTAGAGGGCATTCCTACCGCCGGTGTGACCGAAATTTCGGTTTGTATGGTAGTAAGAAAAAAAAAGCAAGAAAGAATTGAAACAGAAAATGATTATGTGCAACTAATAAAAAATTCTAGAAATCCTCCATTCGAAATGGTTGCTATTTCACAGTGCGAAGTAAAAGATTATGAAAACCTGTTTGCGAAAGACGAAGACTTGCAGAAAAATGTAATTAAATTAAGCAAAGTTGTTAGAATTGTATATTTTCCTAACGGACAAATTGATTTGTATTACGATTATGATGGCAATCCAATTACAATTAAACTAAGAAACAGCAGTGAAGTAGATTTGTCGAAAGTATCATTAGCTAAAAAGGTAGGAAAAACGAAAGAAAAAGAAAAGGATTTTAAACATTTATTGCAATTTTGTACTAATAATAGGCAACATTTTGGTGAAAAATTTTTAAAAACAACTTCTATTAAAACTGTTGTCAGTAAAACAAAGAATGTGAAAGAAGAACATGGTAACAAAAAAGTTCGAAAAACGGAAGTTGTCTCAACAAAAAGAAGAAAAGTAAGCGACGAACAAAAGCTAAAATTAGAATTAAAAATTAATAAAAAAGAAAAGAAAACAAAAACAATAAAAGGAAAAAAAAATTAATATGTTTTTGAAACGCGTTGTATGTATTGCGACTAAATTGTAAATAAATCTTAATGTAGAAATATAAATAAATATAAGTATTAGTTATTTGAAGTTTCTAATTTACTGAACAATGTCAAAAATCTGTGAAATTTATATGTTTCCCAGAAATTTATATTTTTAAAGATTGTAATTTACTATTCAATTCATTTACGCTGCAATATTCTTTTTAATGTGTGTGAATTTCATTTGAACGCTTTATTATAACCATTTATTATCTAGTGTATATAACATTTAGAATTAACAATACTTTCTAAAACTTTCGTACAAAGATTTAAAAATTCAACAACTTTATGAATAACTGCCGTTTGATTTTGCCTTTGCTTTGTTTATTTAATTTATAGCACACTAACCTCAAAATGCCAACTTTATTGTCGATTTTGAGGTTGTTGTGCTATAAAATATCGTATGAGACTGTTGTGGGAGGTGTTTTTCTACCTTGCTCGATTTTCTCACTCGCTTCGCTCGTGCGAAAACCCTCGAGCAAGATAGAAAACCATCTCCCACAACAGTGTCATAATATACTATTCTTATTGTTTCATCAGATACTTATTTTTCTTAACTTCTACACTATAAATCGACAGTATTAAATAGTATGATTTGATTAAGTATGTATTTTTTAAAAAAAAGGACAGCAAATCTTCAAGTAAACGGCATTATATGACTGACATACGCTGCGAGCGTCATGTATCGCGCAGACCCGCTAATGTTCGCGCGGAGCGTGCAAGTTTGGCAAAATCGCTCTATCTTTGCCACTTTTCATCCAATTCATCTGTAATTTTCTGAGAAACTTCTTCAAATGTTAACAAACAAATGTCTCGTTGAAAGTTCACTGAGTCTTGAACTTCCCTCGATACTTTTTTTCGTTGAATATACTTCACCATATAAAAAGTAACTCACTGGTTTGCAATTAAATTGTTGAAAGAAAAATATTTAATATTTAACTATCTATGAGTTTATCAGCAGCGCTAGACTATTTTACGAGTCTATGCAAAAAATAAGCAAGATCCGTTCATATTTGTCGGAGCTGCAGCGAGTTAAGTTTAAAAAACGTGGTGCAAATAAGATTTAAAATTTTGCCGTTTTTATTTTTTTTTTCAAATACTAAACATTGTACAAACAAAGTATATATATAAAATGTTGCCATTTTTTATCCTCTATACGATGCTATTTTTAAAAATTCATTTCCGCAAATTTAAAAATTGGTCACCATGACGTCAATTTGTATATAGCGGCAACCCGAGCCGAGCACTAAGGACGTTTTAGAATCGATGCTTTCAATTATTGATTTACTTATGAAATAGGTATATGTAATAGTTACAGAACATTAAAGAGATTGTCTATCACTAAATAGACCTCGAAAAATAAATTGGTTTAACAGAGTATGCACCCATATAAATGTCAGGTAATATTATTGAAAGAATATACAATCAAAATATACGTTTCAATGTGAACAAAAATATTAATGACTTCATAAACAAATAAATATTTAAAAAATATTTAACCCACTGCCACGTTTCTAGTCTACAATAACACGCGCGTAGGTACCTCTGAGGTTCATAATATAGATAAACTACATTAATAAGCAATATAAACCAACAAAAATATGAATAACAAGTATTTTTTACACTTTTAAAACAATATTAATATTTTTACAGTTAATGTTGTAATGAAATCTTTCTTTTTTATTTCTTTTTTCCTTTTTAAAGATTATAAACATTTTTGAAGATTACAAAAAAATTTTAGAATCAAACAATTTATTTTATAAAAAAAATCGTTTTGAAAAAAGTGTGGTATAAAGACGACATGTGCGTGTCCGTGGGTTAAATAAATAATATTAAAAAAATTTAATAAAGTTTATAACTGAAAAAATGTCTTAATAATTTGAAGTGCGACAAACTTAGGCACTAAAAAAGTTACTGAAAATATTTTTAATTATATATTTTTGTTTGATTTTAATTTTTAAACAGTTATTTTATAAAATCTACTGGATAAACTTATTGAAAATATTCTTAAGTAGAAAAAGGAAATTGTTTGCAAGTCGATAATTCATTGAATTATCTAACATTATTTTGTAAAAATAAAAGATTAAAGAATACATTTTATTTTGGTAGATTTGAATATATATATACAACAAAATTTCTGAAGATATATATTGAATGATTCATATATCGGAAAAATATATTTAATTTCTTAGTTTTACACTTTTGTAAAAAATGTTTAAATATTTCACAGTATTATTTACTTATTAACAATTAGCTTTTTCATCGTACGCTTATACAATTCAATCATTTTTTCGGTAGATTTCATATTAAAAATAAATAATATTAATAATAATGCATAGAACATGAATATTAAAAAGAAATACTAAAACCTAAAGAATTAAAATTAAATAAATAGATAAATAAATTAGATATGCTTTCATCGATAATGACGGAGATAATATATATATTTTTCTATGATATCTGAATTGAATGTAGACAATGAAAAGAACGTTAAACATATTTTATTATTTCAAATAAAATATTCAATATAAATTATAAATATGCATTATAAGGCGCTAACGTCGATGAGTATATGCCATTTTATGCCGATTATTCCAGTACAAGAGTGTGGTTGTGGTGATTAACGTTTTACTTTTTTTGTACTTCATAATTCTTATCTAATAATTAACAATGTATATTATGTACTAAATCATTTTTAACAAATGTTTTACACGTTTATTTAATTAATAGGAGACTTGGATGTTTGTACTTTAGCTTCCGCAAAACTGGCGCAATTTTACTGCATTGGACATACTGCATGTTCCTCTCCGCAATTCTTGTGCAACTCTGCTACATTTGCGCATGCGTTATCGGGACTCAAAACTTGCACTTGAGCTTCCATAAGACTTATGCAATTCTGCTGCATAGAATCTGCCGCACTCGTCTATCAGCAGAATTACAACAGAATTAAGAAGCAGACCAGGCATGCTTCTGCGCAATTGCGAATAGAAACCTACTATCTTCTTTGACGTTGTTTTGTAAGCCCTATTCGATGCTAAAAATTTGTTGTAAAATCAGTAGTATTAAAAAGTTAATAAAAGTTATAATTTAAATTATATCTTATAATAATTATATAACCTGAAAGTTAGAATAACCTCAAAAAAGATAGTACGCTTCTAATCGCAACACGCAAGATAGGTCTTTTCTAATTGCATCGCGTGAGATAGGTCTTTTCTAATCGTAATGAGTAAGATATGTCTTTTCACTTAGGACCCATCGTTATAGCTTGCCCGAAGTAGTCCCAGTTTGGAAGTCCGAGTTAGTGACTACTTTTCCCAGGAGTGTGGTAACCAAACGGGAAACACAGTAGTGCTTGAGCTGCAGTTTCTTGATGAGTGTTAGAAGGGTGGGGTCATCAGTTCCACACCATCCCCGGACGACTATCAGCCAGTCGTCAGGAAGGTTTTATTTGTGTTGTGTTATGTTTGTGTCTTAGTGAGTTTTGTTAGAAATTGTAGGCCTATCACATCTACACGTATATAGCATATTAATATTGATATCGTATGGTGGTATTGTAGAGCTGGGACGCTCATTACCGCATCGACACAAGTGTGTAATTCTTCCCTGTTCTTGGCCAGGTCTATCTGATCCCCATGGTTTATCCCGATTTCGTCTAGGTCTTGTTTTATTTTATCTTCCCATATTCGTCTGGGTTTCCCGAACGGTCTTTCTTTGTCCGGTTTACCTACTAATAGTCTAGTGACTACTCATGAGTCTACCTGCCTTTATTAGTCTATCGATACTCGAAGAATCGTGTAGATCATCTAATTTTCCGTTAAAGAACTATATTTTCGAATACTCTAAATCTGTCTCCCTCTCGTTTTGTTACAGACCACGTTTCGCATCCGTATAAAACTACCGGTTGAAGTAATGTTTTATATATTGCGAGTTTTACATGTCCCGACAGCAGTCGTGCCTTTAATAATTTATTTTAACGGCGTAGAAGTCTCTTTTTTACTTCATCTCTGATTTCGGTTTTGCTATTTATTATTGACCCTAGGTATTTATACTTATTGACTTTCCCGAAAGTTTTGTCTAGGGCTTGGAGGTCTGTGTTGCTATTATGGATTCTTAGCCGATCTCTACTTCTAGGTCTACTTCTTTTCCTGCTTTTAGGATGACTTCCATGTTCTTTATGATAGACTCTTTGTTGTCTAATTCTATTAAGTAGAGGTCGTCTGCGTATGCTAGTAATTGAGTTAATCTGTTTAGTGACAGTGCATCTCCTTGTTTCAGACCATCACGGAAGCTGAATGGCTCGGATAGTTTATTTTTTATTCGTACTCTTCCTTGATTATCATTCAGGCTGATTTGTACTAATATTACTAACGCTTTTCGGGTATGCCTAGCATAACGAGTATGTGGTACGTTTTCTTTATGACCATGTCGTGTGCTTTTTTAATACATACGAATAGGAAGTGTACGACGTCGCAGTATTCCAATTATTTCTAAGCAGTTGTCTGATGGTAAACAGCTGATCGCTTGTCGACCTATACCTTCAAAATCCACACTGGCAGTCCCCGATGATTTCCTCAGAGAATGGAGTTATTTTCGCAAATATGATGTTAGAGAAGACTTTATAGCATGACGAGAGCAGAGCGATACCCCTATAATTATTACAGTCAGTTTTGACACCTATTTTAAAGATTATGCTTATTATGGACTCCCCCCCCCTCCCCATTCTTTCGACATCTCATCTATTTCCGAGACGCGCATATAAGATCATGAATTTCGTTCTTTAAGGTATCACCACTGTATTTAATCATTTCAGCAGATATTTGGTCCATCCTGGAAGCTCTGTTATTTTTTAGTTTACCGATTGCTTCATTTATAAATCTACTATATTTATTAGAACAACATAAACAACTACTCTGCGGGTAAATACCCTTTTCAGCATTGGATTACACTGTGAACAAAAGCTTATAATTAACTAAATAAATTAATAAATAATTTAGAATAATGGGATGAGTGAGGAGAGGTTTGATAAATAAAACACAATTTATTTTGCGGGAAATAAACAACTTTCCTAGGCATAAAAAATCTCACTGACTGGGATCACCTTCCTAAGCCGCAGGGCGTCTCGACGTCTCGAGGGAACCAACACCTGGGCCACGGGCAGAACACAGGGATCTGCCGCGTAGATGAACGCCCTGGGAGACGGCACGTCGAAAAAGCTCGCGCGTGGACAAACGCCACAAATGACATGAAACAAACTCACGCTTCGCACACACACACACAACCCGACGCAATTATCACGTTCGCTTGCGACTTATAATAACGTCAGACGACCGTTCTGATAAGAACGTACGTGTCGTCTCGATATTGCAACGTAAATTCGCGCGCGAACTTTGGCCCTAGTGGCGCGCGCATCCGTTCAGCTTATAGCGTTGCGGCAGCCTGCGAATTACGGCGCGAGAATTCAAATTCATTTTAGAAGTACTAATAATCTGAACACACTGTTAATTCATAAAATATGTAAATGTAATTAGCATTGAAAATTCAAACATTTTTCGTATTTATCCTGCAAGTTTCTCGTAAACTTGTTAAACGGATAAAGAATGTTACGTATTTAGAGTGTTTTATACACTCTTTAATAAAAATCTACTATATTCATTTGAACTACAGAAACAACTACTCCGCGGGCAAATACCCGTCCCAGCATTAAATTAAACTGTTAATTCATAAAATATGTAGATTTAATTTAACATTAAAAACCAAAACATTTTTTGTATTTATCCTGCAAATTGAAATTTCTTTTTAGCAATAAAAGGAAAACCATTTTAAAGTAGGTTTCTGCAAAACCTATTACATCGTATTGTTAGTTTTTCCCTCTATTTATATGTAAGGCTCATTCAAGAACTATATAGGTCCTTCAATATTATAATAGATAATTTAATATTAATAATAATATAATCGAGAGCACCTGATCATACTGAGGAGGCCTACAGGCAGTCTTGATGCCAAAACGCTTGTATTCTTTACATTTATAATATTAAAGGACCTATATATTTCTTGCTTTGAAGAGGTAGACTCGTCTATGGAAGAATGAGCCTTACATATAAAAACAGTGAAAAACTAATAATACGATATAATAGGTTTAGCAGAAACCTACTTTAAAATGGTTTTCCCTTTATTGCTAAAAAGAAATTTCAATTTTCAGGCTAAATACAAAGAATGTTTTGGTTTTTAATGTTAAATTAAATCTACATATTAAATACATATTAAATCTACATATTTTATGAATTATCAGTGTAAGCCAATACTGGGAGGGGTATTTGCCCGCAGAGCTGTTATTCTAATAAATATAGTAGATTTTTTGTTAAAGAGTGTATGAAATACTCTAAAAATCTCGTCTACAATTTGCTGTTAGAAGCTATCATGTAAAGTTAAAACAATGTTACAAAACATCGGAGTATTCGGAATAAATATGAAGTTGCTACGTAAACATTGGCTTCCGTTATGCGGGTAGTACCAACAGTCCCGTACGAAAATCGTGCTACGCTCTCCCCACTTCATCAAAATAGTAATTCAAATCGTGACTGCGATATGAGCGAGTAAGTGGGTCTTTTTTACTCATATTAAACAGCGAGGAAGCAGTGAACTACTTTTATACTGCTGAGTTATAATTGAGTGGTATTTATACGTATAATACAAACTAGTAATAATATGTATGGGTGACTCTGGGAAATCGAGGAAAAGAAATTTTTTTTTTTATAACTTCGATAAAAATGTTTTTCTTGGTATGTAAGAAGGTATGTGAATTTTTTCAAATTTTTTAAAATACTTATGTTTAAAATTGATCAAGGCTAAATATGAGCATGTATTCGTTTTTGACATTTTTTAGCAAATTTCACTCGAAACATTACACCAAAAATCATGAATATAGCTTTTTTCAGTACAAAAGTGGTTACCATAGTTGCAAGATGGCAGAAGTGCAATATTTATATAAAAAATGAAAATAACATGAAATATTGTTAGAAAAATTATTTAAATACACATTTTGGCAATTAAGTCATATTTAGCTTCAAACAACTTTAAATATATGGCTTAAAAAAATCTGAAAAAATCCACTACTATTTTACATACCAAATATAAGTATTATTTCTATTCCTTACAATCACCCCCCTTCGATGCACTGCTTGATGGGCGTCGAACCTCATCACTTGCAATGTGTGCGCACTGTACACCTTTATATATACTGGACAAAGCGGGATAGTTTACATAAATTAATACAGATATCGCACGCATATACATGTAATCATCATTTTGCAATATTTATAGCTTTGTACAAGAGAGGTAAAAAAATTAATCATATACATCATTATTCACTAAATATCTATCTATATATTGTGCATAGCACATGGTCAAATTAAACCAGGTTTGAGAGGTAATACCGATTACGTTGCTATGCATAATATTCTACAGAGTGAGACACTACTCGCAGAGTTAGTGAAGTATTGACGGAGATTCAGCCTATTAAACACGCCCTTGATCACGGTAGGATCATCTGGCAGACTCAGCACGAACGCATTGGGGACGGATTGAGTTATAAGTCTTTATGGACCCTCGTAAACTCTTAAAAAAGTGTGAGTAAGATTGTTCTAAAAGTGGGGGATTTGGTGTTGCTGCGCGTGCCGCACCTGTCGAATGCAGCGCAGAGTCAAATTCACAAATTTTTTCAAGTTTACGAGGGTCCATACAGGCTTCACTAGCGTTTAGTGTTGTGCTAATAAACGCGTATTACGAATGCACATTCGCATCTATATTGACAACGGTAAACGCAATGAACCGTATGTGTACGAATATTTTGACTGAGAGCATTGCGCTCCCTTAAGGGGCTAGTCTAGTTTCTCACTTTCAAAAAATCGATTTTGCCTAATTCGATAGTATACTATTCGGAGAACAAGTTTCCAAAGTTTTATAATAGTATCATAAATATTTTTGAAATGGGAGGGGATTTAGTCGGAGCTGACCGTCGGCGCGCGGCGACGGGGCGGAGCGCCGAGCAGCTGTGCTCATTGTTGTGCTCCGAGGGCATCATAAATCGAGTCCCCATTGTACAGCGGGCCAGGCAACTACCTGGATGGCTTCCCAAACACGTAATTTAAGCTATACATTCGTTCGAAACCGTTACAAGAAGACGCAGGTAGAGAAATCATACGAACGCTGGCGCGCACGAAACGTCCGCTTCAGTTCAGTTTGAGCAGAGGTCTAGAGCGCATCGCAGCTAAGTAAAGTGAAAATGAGTGAGAAAAATCCTTACGACAATCAAAAAGGCACGGAAGAGGACCTAGTGCGCAGATCTTCGAGTAGGAAGAGAACTTTCCATGGGAATCGGCACACACTGGAGTAGTCAACGGCGAATACAAGTGCTACAGCTGAAAAATTGGCGCGTAACGATGACGATGAGATTATTATTGATAATACTCACGGCTATCGTATCATTGAATTTTTCTGCGTCTTTACTGCAATTAGCAACATAGTACTTTGCAAGAATTGCAAAACAAATGTAAAATTCGAAGAAGCGAGTCTGGCAGGATTAGGTTTTAAAATTGCTGTCTCGTGTCAGTGTGGCGTTTCTTACATCGAATCTGGTCCGAAGAGTGGAAAAGCCTATGATATTAATCGACGTGCAGTACTTGTGATGCGGCTTTTAGGGATCGGAAGAGAAGGTCTGAGTCTTTTTTGTGGTTTGATGGATATAGCAAAAACATTTCATATTAATACCTTCGAAGGCTGCTTTAAAAATATTTGGATAGCTGCAGAGGCGGTGTATAAATCTTGCACTAAAACTGCTGTGAAAGAAGAAAAAGAAAAAACGCTTGAAGAAGAACGTTCCGATACGAATTTAACAGTTTCCGGAAATGGTACGTGGAAAAAACGGGGACATACTTCACGATATGGCGTGACGACTTTCGCAGGAAAATATAGCAAGAAAATCATCGATACATCAGTGAAATCGAGTTATTGTAAAGCGTGTGAGTACTGGACAAAAAAACAAGAGGAAGATCCAGAAGCATATGAAGAATGGCTCTCAAGCGATCATGATTGCCTATCTAATCACGCCGGATCGGCTGCGAAAATTGAAGTCGACAGCATAAAAGAAATGTTCGGCTGCTCGCTCGAAATGTATGATGTGAAGTATACACGCTATATCGGTGTCGGAGACAGTGCTACTTTTAAAGGTATTTTAGATATGAATCCTTATGATACTCCTGTTGAAAAGCTAGAATGCTATCTACACGTCAAGAAAAGAATGGGTACACGATGCCGAAATGAAAAAAAATTGAAAGGTTTAGGAGAAAGGAGTAAAGATACAGTAAAATTAACTGACAAAATCATATATAAACTCTAAAAACGTTATGGTTTAGCGACAATAAGGCATCAAGAGAATGTAGAGGAAATGCATAAGGAAATTTGGGCTACTTATTTCCATATGGGCTCGACTGACAAGAATTCACATCAAAACTGCCCGGTCGGCGCGGATAGCTGGTGCGCGTATCGCCGAGCGGAAGCTGAAGGACTCAATATGAGAAAATTCAAGCATAATTATCTGCCATTAGATCCACAAGTTTTAAAAGTTTTGCATCCAATTTACACGGATTTGTCAAGAATGGAATTGCTAAACAGATGCAAAGGGAGCAACACACAAAATAATAATGAAAGTTATAACTGCTTGCTATGGCACTTTGCTCCGAAACATCTTCACAGCGGCCTAAGAACCATACAATTGGCCAATTTTTTTGCAACGGGGATCTTTAATGATGGCATGAAGTCCATATTAAGAATATTTCGCACTATGGGCATAACTGTTTGCCGCTACGCACTAGAATACGCCAACAGTCGCGACATGGCACGTATACATCTGGCCGAGAAAACGCACGAGAAGACTTCAAGGGGGCTCGGACAGCCCGTAGGAAAGCTGCAGCTGATGAACAGCACTTTTTCGAGCAAGAGGAAGGCGAATTGTATGGCCCTGGAATCGCAGAATAACTGTAAGTATGAAAAATTAAATTTTATAACCGAAAAATCAGTTGTCAAAACTTTAAACGCGTTTTTCTCAAAACTACATTTTTAAAAACGGCTGCAGCTCTAGCTCAAAGAAGAATTACTGAATCGATTTAAAATTTTGCAAGAATATTCGTAACATGTTTTTACATATGATGAACTAGGATCTTTTTGATATTTCAAAAAATACAAATTTGCCGAGCAAAAAACAAGCGTTTTTTGTGAAAAATTGAATTTTTTTTTCAAAACGCTGCCATTTTTTTAATTTTTAATATTTACAACTTCATTTTTGGATGACTCGACGTCGGAGCGTATAACTCGGCTTACAGTCGATATTTTTTCATGAAATTTTGTCTATTAACTTGTCAATAGTATCTGAATATATGCTCAAAATTTTAAAATATTTTACCACATGGTTGTTTTTTATGAGACCCGAAAAATCACCTCCATTTTCCGCCTGAGAAACTAGACTAGCCCCTTAATGTAAGACTGAGTTTTGGATTATAACAGATGCTATTTTCACGGAATGCATGATTTGAATTGATGTATGTATGTATATTATGTGTTGGAAATGACGACGACTTCGTACATAAATTCGCTGTGAAATTCCTAAATAATTACGCGATTGAGAGAATATATTCGACGGGAATTTGGATTTATTTTGTCTTGGTGATGATCTGCGACTGTTTAATTATGCGATTATGAAATAATTTAAAATTTTTTTCTTGTTTATTATCCCTAATAATCTAGAACATTATAACGTATACATATGGAGATAAAAACAAAAAAAAATTCTTTCTTATTTCAGAATAGACATTTCTTTTAGTATATAGAATGCATATAAATTTTTTTAGATATTTTTAAAGGTGCTTTCAAAGTGGCGGTTTTAGGAAGAGATTTGGACAGTTGAAATTAGAACGTGAGTAAATATTGCTTGCTTGGTCTCGACTATACTTCTCTTTTCTTCAGTGTGCAAACTTACTTGCGATTCTTGCACGTAAGATAGCGTACAAGTTGCTATGACTGTTCCAGAGCTTTTTTTTCTCACAAATTAAGACTTTGATAGCATCGTTTCTGCTGTTGGATGATACTTTCTTTCTCCAAATACAAACTTTCCTCTTATTTTCGAATTCGTCTTTTCTGTTGCAGCAAATATGTGACTCTTCAACGATCTTGTCATTATCACAAGTTTTAGCGAGTTTTTCAGTTTTAAAACTTTAATGTCAACATTGATGTTATCTTCAATAGAATCAGTTCCCCACAATATTTTTCTTTCTTTTGCAACGTGGCCCTATTGGAAACATTGTATTTGCCTAATGTAGTTAGGACTTTGCCAAACTTTGACAAAATTTGTTGAAAGTAGCCGATTTGAATAAGTTGGCAAAAATAGCAAATTATTTCCAGATGTAGCAAAGTTTGGCGAAAATTTGCTTCTCAAAAGAAATGTCATTTCTGACCACTGTTTTCAGACTTGACAAACTCGGACAAAATTAGACAAATTATGGATAAATTTGGCGAAATGTAGCGAATTATCACAAAATGAGACAGTTTGGCATTTAAAAAAGTTTCTACGAAAAATTCTTTTCCTGATACAGTCTCAGAATATGGCACTGTTTAGCAAAATCAGGCAGAATCAGGTGAATTCCAAATAAGTAAGGAAAAACACAGCAAGTTATCATAAGACGTAGCAAAGTTTGGCAAACAAAGCTTTCCAGGAAAATTCTTTTTCTCTCTAGTCTCAGAATACGGCACTGTTTACCGAAATTTGTTGAAATTGAACTGATTTTGCTACATCTTGTTTGAACTGTCCCCATTTTGCTATATTTTGCTAGAACTTGCAAGAGTGTTCGAATCGACAAAATTAGGCAGCTTTATTGAAAAGTATACCAATGTTATCAAGGTTTGGCAAATTTTTGCACAATTTAGCCAACTTTTTGGCGGTAAAAATATTTCCACTGGCGTTACTTTTTATGTTGTTTTTGTTGTAATCAACATTTCTTTTGTAACGAAAATTTTTTTGAGAGATCTGATGCTTGCTATTCTTTGCATTTTGTCAACACGCCGTTTTTGCTATATTATAAGACTGCTTTTTTACGGGTTTTACGAATTCTCGTCTCTTTTGTTGAAACAAGTGCTCTCGAGAGATCTGCGCTTTAGTTCTAACCTTCTTCCGTCAGATAAGGTTCGCTCATAAAAAAGAGCGTGACGAAGAGTTGATTTGCTCGAACAAGGGAGCTTTTTCAAAAGAATTTTTTGGATAAAAATGTGACTTCTTTCAAAAAAAGCACATGACCGTTCAACGGAACTCACTTGAAAAGCGCACGCGGCATCGTACTTTCCAAGTTTCGGAATTGCAGCTTTCCGTGGCAACGCCGAAAAATACAAAGATTCATGGTACGATGTAATTTTTTAAACTAAGTACTTTCTGAGTTTATGAGTGAGTTAATTTTTCAAATTTTTTCTCTTAAAGACTACGAATTACTTCCACCACTTTGATGAAAAACTCTTTCGTGATTTAAGGGAAAAAGATACCGATATTTTACCGAAAACATTTTCTTATCGAGTTCAAAGGAATTCCAACGATGATCACCAGAGCAATTTTTGCTTGTGTGAAAAAAGTAAATTTTCACGGGAAACAACCTGAGCTTTATTTAACAAGCTTCACTGCTTGAACTATTTAGTTGAAAGAAAAATTAGCTTCAAGAACTAAATTTTTCAATTTGTCACATAGCGATTGATGAAATGCTTCTTCTCAAAACTTGTCGCTGAATTAAACTTCAAAATCTAATAGAAATATGTGTATCTAATTTATTTCATCAATTTCATTTTGAATAAATTAACCATTTTTTTCTTCTACTATATTAAACATCTTGATTTGTATTTACATCGATGCACTTTTAGACTAATGGCAACGTTGAAACTGAACTGACCAAAATTTAACCTTCACTTTGAAATTATTTTATCAAGTTCCACCTGGACATGATTACCGTCGTCCTGATGCACCCAGAGTCACCACCGTCGTGGTGACGCACCCAGGGTCACTATCGGCAAAATCGCTGAAATCGACGATCCCGCGAAAGTCGCCGAAATCGACGAACCCGAGAAAGTAGCCGAAATCGACGAACCCGCGAAACTCGCCGAAATCGACGAACCCGCGAAACTCGCCGAAATCGACGAACCCGCGAAACTCGTCGAAATCGAGGAAACCCGCGAAAGTCGACGAAATCGCCGAATCCGCGAAAGCCGCCGAAAATCGACGTAAACAAGTGGTGCAAATCGTGTATAACAAGTGGATATTAATGATTTTGACTGAACAGTTTAGTTTTATAGAAGGTATTTATTTTTACATATTCACAATAATTCAGGGAAAAATCACTTAAGATCCATAAAAGCTATTAATGTAGTACTCGCGAAAATTTAGCGGTACTTTTGATATTTCTACTGGAACATCTCTTATCAAGTTATATTTACAACACAAATATACAAATCTCAGTTTCTAGTTTCTTCAACTTCTTTAGATGTATACTAATTTATTCCACGGCTGTAAACAATTATGTTTTATAATAAAAGATTTGTGAATTAAGATTCGAATGAATTATGAGTAACATAAGTTAAAAATGCGTATAATACTAAAGTACAAGAATTTTGAATCGAAGGCAGTTTTGATGCACTATTAGTTTGAGAGAAAGTCAATATTATTACAGTTATTGTGATCAGTTGTATGAAATTTGGATGTGCATTAATTTGTCATGAGCTATTTATTTGATAGATACAGGTCAAATAATGTATTATATTCTCATTAGAAAATTTTTGTGCAGGTTTTAAATGCTTTGAATAATAAAGTTTTTGTTGGAAAATATACGATTGAGGTAGTATAAATGACTTTTCACTAAAATCACCATTCAATGTGAGGTTAAGAATTGAAAATCATGATGTCATTAGTATTGTGTCAGTCTTATTGATTGTAAAATAGATCAGAATAGTAAAAATCACTTTTTCCACTGTATTTGCCTTTGCAAAGGTGTAAAAAATAATAGGAAGAAGATCAACAATAATGATTGATTAAGCCAACGCAGAGAACTTTTTACATAAAGCTCATTTCGACCACAGGGACGATTTGCAATAAAAAAGACTGGAAATTAATCGTTATTATTTCTTTTAAAGTTTTGAGAAGAAGCATTTCATCAATCGCTATGTGACAAATTGAAAAATTTAGTTCTTGAAGCTAATTTTTCTTTCAACTAAATAGTTCAAGCAGTGAAGCTTGTTAAATAAAGCTCAGGTTGTTTCCCGTGAAAATTTACTTTTTTCACACAAGCAAAAATTGCTCTGGTGATCATCGTTGGAATTCCTTTGAACTCGATAAGAAAATGTTTTCGGTAAAATATCGGTATCTTTTTCCCTTAAATCACGAAAGAGTTTTTCATCAAAGTGGTGGAAGTAATTCGTAGTCTTTAAGAGAAAAAATTTGAAAAATTAACTCACTCATAAACTCAGAAAGTACTTAGTTTAAAAAATTACATCGTACCATGAATCTTTGTATTTTTCGGCGTTGCCACGGAAAGCTGCAATTCCGAAACTTGGAAAGTACGATGCCGCGTGCGCTTTTCAAGTGAGTTCCGTTGAACGGTCATGTGCTTTTTTTGAAAGAAGTCACACTTTTATCCAAAAAATTCTTTTGAAAAAGCTCCCTTGTTCGAGCAAATCAACTCTTCGTCACGCTCTTTTTTATGAGCGAACCTTATCTGACGGAAGAAGGTTAGAACTAAAGCGCAGATCTCTCGAGAGCACTTGTTTCAACAAAAGAGACGAGAATTCGTAAAACCCGTAAAAAAGCAGTCTTATAATATAGCAAAAACGGCGTGTTGACAAAATGCAAAGAATAGCAAGCATCAGATCTCTCAAAAAAATTTTCGTTACAAAAGAAATGTTGTCCAAAGTCCTAACTACATTAGGCAAATACAATGTTTCCACTAGGGCCACGTTGCAAAAAGAGAAAAATATTGTGGGGAACTGATTCTATTGAAGATAACATAAATGTTGACATTAAAGTTTTAAAACTGAAAAACTCGCTAAAACTTGTGATAATGACAAGATCGTTGAAGAGTCACATATTTACTGCAACAGAAAAGACGAATTCGAAAATAAGAGGAAAGTTTGTATTTGGGGGAAGAAAGTATCCTCCAACAGCAGAAACGATGCTATCAAAGTTTTAATTTGTGAGAAAAAAAAGCTGTGGATCAGTCAAACACTGTACGCTATCTTACGTGCAAGAATCGCTAGTAAGTTTGCACACTGAAGAAAAGAGAAGTATAGTCGAGACCAAGCAAGCAATATTTACTCACGTTCTAATTTCAACTGTCCAAATCTCTTCCTAAAACCGCCACTTTGAAAGCACCTTAAGCCGATAGGTTTAAAGTTGTTCAGAGCTCAATATGACCCATATTTCAATATATATATATATATATATATATATATATATATATATATATATATATATATATATATATATATATGAATCCATCTCGGGGAAATCAAGAATAAAAAAAAATTATTTCGGCAAAAATGTTCCTTTTGTTATGCAAAATGGTCGTGAACTTTATCAGATTTTTTTATGCCCATATATTTAAAATTGTTGACCCAAATATGACATTATTGTTACAATATGCATTATAATAATTTCTTTAACAATATTTCATGTTATTTTAATTTTTTAAAATAAATATTGCACTTCTGTCATTTTGTCATTATGGTAATTACTTTTGTACTGAAAATGGCTATATTCATATTTTTGGTGTAATATTTCGAGTGATCAAACCCACTTTTTTAAAGATTTTTAGTTTTATATATATATATATATATATATATATCCGGCGAGATAGACGATAGATTTCTCTCGTTACTTTCCAGTATTTCCTTGCACGTGCATTATTGCAGCTGTGAATCAAGAGCATTTTAAAATGCACATGCTCTCTTCTTTGTGCCCTTTTTTGCTTCCCGATCTTGAGTCGACCTCAAACGTTAACAAATCAATCGCTAAATTAATCTTCTTAATTGTTTTTACGATACTGTCGACGTCAAGACACACTTAGTAAGGATTCGTCAAGTGGAAATGTGGTTTTCTTTTATTTGCAATGTTTTCTGAGTTGTTTTACAAACTAACCATAAGTAAACTTTACATTCATGTCATCTTAACATATACTGATATACATATTCAATAAGTTTAAAATAACAACTATGCATATCAATCAATAAATAATAAGACTATCTTTCTTATGCAGACGTCTGATGAGAAAATATTTAATCTAATTTATTCTAACTTAATAACTAATGATATTTTTTTCCAATGAGACTATTAATAGAAGCTTTCTGATTGAAAAATGAGATGAGTTGGAATATGGAGAAGAATATTCAGTAAAATTTTTGAGTCTTGATCTATTTCTTTTGAAGAGAAAATAATACATTATTTAACAAGAGCAAAACTTTTTTCGCGACGACTTTCTTCTTGAGTTTCATATAGTACTTTATGCCCATCTCAACTGTGGCCACTTTTTGACATGAAAAGCGGTACTAATGGACTGTTAAAAGAACATATTGTTAAAAGACAATCGAAAATCAGGGTTATTGGTAGAACTTGATGAAATAAAGGAATTTGGACTAGTTTCTAGTATAGTAACTTTTTTCCCGCTATTCGTTATTGCGGGCATAAAGTATAATTTTGATCTCGCTTTTCAGGAAAAAAGTGGCCACTTTCGTTCAGATGGGCATAAAAATAATTTTGTAAGAAAAATCGATTTTCTTTCTCTCACGATAACTGGAGTAGATCGGCAGTATTGGGGAAGAAAACTAACATCGCGGCAGCGGTGACGCTAGTGAAAAGGTACACGCATGTGCGCCATGTTTCGTATTTTAACATGGGAAACTATATGTACATGTATGAAAAATAGCCGACGTAAGTGTATCCGCCAGAAGTTGCATGGTAAACTTAAACTCCCTATTTGATCTGAAACTTTCTAAAAAGGTAGCTTTTTACTATCTTGTGGATGTGTTATTTGCCCAGATCATAACGACCTTTATATTCTAAGATATTTGAGCTTGTGTATTTTTTGAAATTTTTTTTGATCACTTGTATCTCGAAAATGGCATTTTTTACCAAATAGGGCTCATTCTTTTCATTTTTTAATGAAAATTCAAAATTAAAAAGAAATTAAAAAATTCATCGGCTCGTTTTTGTTATATAACAATTTTTCTATTTTACGATTTTTTTAAACCGATAAGGTAAATTATTTTTGTATGACACCATTGACATTAACAAAAAATTTTAAATTTATGTCCCGTATTAATAATTACCTAATTAAAAGATTTATTTTAAACACATATTTAAAAAAGAACAATTTTTCTTTACTCAAAAAACCGCTAATAAAATACACCTTTTTAAAGCTATTAAGAAAATAGAAGATATAGCATTTTAAAATAGTTTATTAAAACAAAACAATTCATACTGCAACAGTTTTTGTAATTTGAGAAAGCTAAGTGCCAATAAATTGGCCGCGGTTTTTTTCTATCGGCATAATATTATAAAGTACAGTATTTATTAAGTAACTCATTATATTCTAATTATTAAAACATTTTAATTTTGGTATAAGAACGACAATGGAAACCTTTTCTCTAAGTATCGCATTTAACAGTTCACTGTGAAACGTGAAAAGATTGTAATAAAATCCGCTGGGTACAAAATATATAGAAATGTTGCGCAAAAAAGTGAAAATATACAAGATATGCATCAATGTCGAACAAAAGATATTATTTATCAAATAAAACGAAGGAATTCTATAGTACTTCACTTTAGCAATCAAAAGTTATCCTATAGTGAACTGTAGCAAAGGCACGCACCTTAATAGTCCAGAGCTGGTGAATCGCTCTACAGGGAAGTGTGACTAATAGAATCGGAAAGCACATTTAACTTTATATAACACGATCCAAATCCAATAGTCTCCAATGTTCGCCCAGTAGCCCAGCACCAAAAATATATGCCGTTGGAGCAACGTCATCCAATGTTCAAACGACGGTTACAAGACGCGGGTTCAATGAAAAAGAAAAGTCCACGTGGAAGCAAAGCCAGAGTTCCTCGCGTAAAATGACCGGTCTAGGGGTAGAATTTCAGCTCGAGGCTGCATCGGCGCGCAACTAGTAACTCATCTTTCATCGGACTTTAATTTAAGTCGCTGCTGGCCTACTTAATCACCTTCGCGGTACCATTCTCTTTCTCCTCAAAGTGTCATACGTCGGCTAAGAGCTTCTGAAGCGTGAAAATGCCAGAGCAGAAGCGCACGAAAGTGCGATGAAGTGCATCGCAAAGCGCAGAGGCGAACGCAGAAGAGCCTAGTCGAGCTGCAGCGAATAAAGGGTAAAGACCGTCTTTCTTGCAGCTCTCCGTCTTTTTTTTCCCCCGACACCTGAAAGACTGGAAGGGAGCCACTCCGGCTTTATTAATCCAAGAAGGGATCCGTTTACAAAGAGGACGATGAAACCGGAGCCCGGAAATCACTCGAAATACCGCGGCTCGCGCACGCCCGAGCTCGATCTCTCCATTCTTCTGGAGATCGGTTCGATCTCACCTACTCTCTCACTTCTGTACTATCTTGCGTCCCTCTATTTCTTGGCTGACTTCTACGTAGATCCTTTATAACGATGAGCACTGCATATAGGTGATGATATTCCACGGTTTCTCTGCGCGCGACTTTCGATGGGAATTCTCGAAAAATCGATGGCTTTTCATCCAAGTCTAGAGAAAGAGACGTTCGAATCTCCGCGAACACTCGCGTTACATGCACCGACATACTTGTAGTTAAGCCGAGGAGTCACGAGAGGTCTGACTGAAAATCCTTAGTCCGTCGCGTCGGGATCGACGCTCGGAATTACTGTCTCAAAGCGCCCCATTGCCCGAGGCCATTGCTGGACTCATGCGAATCTTAATCTTAACTGGGATGGCGTCTAAAAAAGGAAAGGTTATTTCCTATTTTGCTGACACGGATTCATTCATAACTTCTACTTCGAGCTCCTTGCTATGTTCCTTGTTACTCATGTACTCATTCCACAAAGAATTTGTTTATTGGCAGACTTAGATAGCTTTAAAATAGTTAGACATTTATTTCACTTATAATTTTAATCTTTTAAATCTTGACTAATTATTTTGTCATAATTTACTATTGAACATGGTTAAATTGATCTTATTTGTGTATTAGTGCTTATTGCTGCACTGAAAAAAAAATTTGTTAGATCTAAGTAAACGTTTCCTTGAATCGTACTAAGAAAAGATTTATTTGATAATAGTAAATATTTAATTATGTTTAGACTGGTATTCATCAATTCAATAAATATTTACTAAATTTAAGAAATATTTACTTTATTTAAGTAAATCTTTTCTTAGTACGATTCAAGGAAACGCTTACTTAGATTTAATAAATTTTTTTTTCAGTGTGCAAATAAACAACTTATTACCCACAGAAACTTCTTAAGATTGGTTTTGTTTCAATAGTTCTTTGTAAGTTCGAATGAGTGCATTTTAAATAGTCTCTCTATATCAGAAGATGAAAATATAAGGGCGGTGCAGGTAATGTTGCCATCTTAAGGAACTTTCAATTCCCAGTAGATATATATCGGGTTTTAGGGCTTTGGAAACTATTGAAACATGTTATTTGAACCTTTAACTCAGAAACCTCATGATTTGTTTAAAAAGAATTACTGTCTGAATTCTAATTAAAGAAGTTCTAAGTAGTTAAAAATTGACCAATTTACCAACAGTGTTCGTAAAGTGGCCACCTATCAGTTTTTAAGGTAAAGTCATATAATTGCTTCAGATAGTCAAGACTAGCCTAGCAGAGACTTCCTTTATGTGTTATTTAACTACATGGTGCCGTAGTGTATGCCTTGGTGTCGATATTTTATGATTAGTAGACCTAGGAATATTGAAGAAACAATCGCCGTTTTTGCCGGCATCGATTGTCTTTTGCCTTGCAATGCATTCGTTGCATGGCCACTTTACCAACCGATAAACATCAACGAAAGTTGCAAATTTCGCATCGAAAATAAACTCTACGGCAAAAACTGGTATATGCATCTTAAAGTACGTAAAAAAAGCTACAATTCTATGTACCGTATGATTTTTTTTTCGCTCATGTCACGCTGACAAAAGTGGTTTCTTTACATGCATGCACTGCTAAGAAATCAGATTTTTTACGCTTATGCGCGTAAACATGACCCTATCTTATAATTAGAGGGCGCTAGCAGCGGGCTTACCGCTCCTCTGAACATCTATTGTCACAATACATATACTGTAGGAGTTACGGCGCCCCAGAATGACGCATACAGCGAGATCTCGGCCACATTACCTGCATGGTCACATTACGTACATCCACCTTATATACGGTTGGACTTTGCACGCATATTTATAACTGTAATATTAAATGGAAAATACAAAAAAAAAGAAACATTTTTAGTGCAGCGATAAAGTAATGTTAATTGTACATTTTGCAACAAGGGAAGAAAATCGTATTTTCCTATGCAATAATGATTGAGCTCGAGTGGAAGTCTTAGGCGCCCGAGACTATCACCAGTGCTCAAAATCATCTTCCGAGCCTGGAAAACCCTTTCTCCTCCTGTTACACGTTATATTTTTTTAACAAGGCGGCTTTTATGCATGTGATGCCAATGGAGAATGGAGAATTCCGAGCGTGTATTTATTTAAAATGTGAGAGGATTATAAGAGCTTGTTTTCTTTAATATTTGTTTCATTTGGTGACAAGACATAGAAATACAGTATATTCTATCCCTTATATATAATCATAACTTACAAAAGCTATATGAGTTAGGTTGGATGTTGTCCTTGTAGTTTCAATATATGATACGGATTCTTACCTGAAACATAAAAATAAAAGAAATTTAAAAATTAGATTATGGCATAATTACATAGTAGAAAAATGATTGCATTAAGCTAAATAAGGTAAATAACGATAAGTCTAGCAATTATCGAATGCTTAAGAACTTGAGTTCACGTAAATAATGGCTTGAAACTCATTTGGTTAATGGGCATAGAAAAACAAAGCACTAAATGTTGATCGCGTGCCTGTATTATTTTCTATGCGTCACGTTACAAGAAGCAAAAAGAAAGACAAAGAGAGCGGCGCGGCGCCACGCTTGCACGATACAATGGTCAAGTGATGAATAAAGATCCGTGACTATTCGTCGCCATCGTCGTGAGCGTTCTAGTCTCGCTCGTCGTCGACGTTAGAGAACCAAAACGTCGACATTGAACTTGACCTTGACCCAAGTCAATGTCGTGACCGAGAAATAGAGAAAGAGAACAGCGCAGTCAGCAGACAGCGCCCTGGAGCTGATGGAAAATAACACACACCATGACAGAACGTGCAGCTAATCCCAGCTAATCCCATCTGACTGTCCAGAAGGAACATAATCCTAAACCTGTTTAGAGCGCTGAAAAATCGAATCGAACATATTCCACCGCGAGCACGCTATCTTCCTGGTTCCTCTAATATGAACGCAACCGATAACGCTGCTGCTGTTGTAGCGTATCACGCAATCGTTACTGTGTTTGCATAAAGTGTTACCCCCTTCTTGTTGTCGCTGTTGGCTGTGTATATGCAATATGTATATGTGAACGTTTACTCGTTACCACGGTAATTTATCAAATAAAGAGGCGAGCCCTGCGAGAATGCTTCTGGGAATTAGTTATAGCGTTGCAGAGAATAATAATTTGATTCTCAAAGCTGCGCGAACTTGAATAATAGAAGAGTTCTTGAATATTTTTATAATATTATTGCCAAGTCAGTGCATGATGTACGTGTGCGAAAATCACAAGGTAACATACAATATATACTCATAACACAGCTATACTTTATAGCAAAACTTCATTTATGACTGATCATTTTATAAAAATTCATGTAGTTTTACAACCCTGATAGCAATTAACAAATTAAAAATTATCTGAATCGGGAGTGTGAATATAAATGTACACATTATTCGCGTCGATGATGTTATTTTACGTCGCTCAGAATTTAAAATGTTTTCTCACGTCATTCAGTTCTTAACCATTATTCAATATGGAATAAATAGTAATTAGCTAACGTTATCTCTTGAGGGTCTAATAATAAGCATTTCATTCTAGTCAATTCTTCTATAATCTCTCTTTTTAAATTTAATTGAAAAGTTGTGATAATGACGCGTAAAGACATCATTATGTCGACGTTTGTCTTCGCGGTCAACATGGGAAGCTGATGTCAATACAGGGCTCGTTATTGGCCAAACATTGCGTATTTTTCTATTAAACTCAAAGGACTCTGAGTATTGTTAGTTTAATGGTTAAAAAACGCTTTGAATACTGCTGTTACAAAACGCCCACTTTCTAGTTTAAATGTTTAGAGTAAAATAAGGTATAAGTTTTAGTTGATTTTATCACTGGTAGATTCATCTTATGCAAGCAAACCATAAAGCACTTCGAAATTGGCAAAGTGCGTTTGTTCCCGCATCGTTCGAAGAAAAAAGAATGCACGTGCAGCAAAGGAAGAGCAAAAACCCGTTAGGAGTTCGTGGAAATTTGCCAATATATAGCATTGGATCGGCCATAACGCATTATTCGCGGATTTGTCGTCCTTTTCGCCGTAAAAGCCGCCATCCTGAGATTCGAAACGTTTTCGCCTGATTTATCTGGCCGCTTTTCCGATGAGCAAAGAAAGCTCCCTCTACGTCGTTGTGGTCGTCGTTGTCGCAGTCGCAGCACAGCGCCAAAAGTTCGCTTTTAACGATCGCGTGCGCGTGTGCGCCATGCTGCTTTACGATCTTTCAGGATTTCTCTGTAACGTGTGTAAAAGCTCGATCAGCGATTTGTTTCTCTCTTTCTCTCTGACTAATGTTCCCTCAGTTTTAGTAAGCGCTGATGCAATTTTACACAATCCGGGCAATAGAGATAAGAGAACCTTTTTGAAATATTATACCTGTTCTAAATTTAATTTATACTAAAAAGTATAAATTTTTAAATTACCATTACTTTTAGTAATATTTGAGTTATATAAACGATAAAGAAAATAAAGTATAGGTGCTTTTAAAAATTATATGTATAACGTTAAAAGAAATGAATCTTTACATTAGATCCGAGTTCTTTGCAAGGCGCATGGCTTTAGATATGGCCAAAGGCGCAGTTCTTAACAGTTAACGAATCATTCATGCTAAATAAGCTGGCGACTCAACTGTTAAGAACTCGTACTTTACTGTTAATTTTTTTGGATTAACTGTAAATACGTCAGTATAAAATCTTCTAAATGTACGAATTTTCAACTATGAAGATTTCTTTCTCTCAATGTATAAGTGATAATTTATGACGAATCATTTATGATAATATATATATATATATATATATATATATATATATATATATATATATATATATATATATATATATATATATATATATATATATATATGAATAATTCTCTGGAAAAACGACTTAAAAAACCTTTTGTTTTTATTTCTGCGGTAAAAATGTTCCTCTTAGCATGTAGAATGTATGTAAATTTCTTCAAATTTTGTTATACCCTTAGGTTCAAAGTTGATCAAGGCTAAATATGAGCACGTAGTCAATTTTTACATTTTTTAGCAAATTTCAACCTCCATTTATTCAAGAAAATTATGTCTCTTAAAGAAATAACAACAAGGGATTTTTTAGCAAATTTTCTGAATTATTCATAAAAAATGGTTTTTAAACCTTTTAATGACCCTTTCGATTAATTAGGCTAATTTTCAAAACTTAAAATCCTGAAAAGAGTGTGTTTGATCACTCGAACCATTACACCAAAAATCATGAAGATAGCTTTTTTCAGTAAAACAAGTGACTGCACAGTCGCAAAATGGCAGAAGTGCAATATTTATATAAAAAAATCAAAATAACATGAAATATTGTTAAAAAATTATTAAATTGCACATTTTGGCGTTGGATTGTCGTGACAATGATTAAAGCGTAAAGTGCTAAGAGCTCGTTCGGCACTGCGCAGTTTATCATGCATAGGGAAGAGAACTAGCGTGTGTCGTCTCCTCGCTCGAATGTCACGTAGCAAAACTGTAAAAGCTCGTTTTATGTTGGCACATGAAGAAGGACGGCGATAGGCTTTCTCTCTCTGTCTCAGGTTAGGGTGATGCTTTCCTTATAAAACGCGTTACGGATCCTTTATGACAGTGTGCCCGCGCTGGGCATAAAGGAGTTGCATCGCGAACGCCAATGTACGCGAGCCCCCCGCGGAACGCTCGCGCACCAGGCTTTCTCGGCTTCCACCCGTCGTGCCTGCGCCCGCGTCGTCTCCCACGCGCAACTGATCGAGACAATTCTCACTTCAATGCCAATTGAATATTGATGTTGAAATAAAGTTTCGGGCTGTAAAATAGTTTATTACGCTGTAATTAAAATTCTTTTATTCCAGCCACTCGTTTTATTCGGCAATAAACTTCAATTGTTTCTAAATTTTGAAAAAGCCGTTTTAACTTTCCGTTTTGGTGCGTGAATTTAAGGTTACTTCTCAGATTCTCAAACACTAATATCCGAAAGGGATATTTGAACAAGCATAAATAACATTTTGACCACAATGCTAAACAAATGATTGAGCTTGCAAATTATTTTCAATAACCATAGTTGTTCAGACAGTGTAATTTGACTCAGTCCGGTCACAATTAACGATTACAACTCACGGAGCTAATGCAGTGTGTCATACGTTGCATATCGTTGCGACGTGCGCTGCATCAATGCGTTTCACTCTTCACGACTTACCCTTTTCTTCGCCTTCTTATTTTGAAACGTCGACTTGCAATAACCCGAGAAATTACGGCCGAACACGGGACGAGTCGTAAAATAAAAGTGCGCAGATATACTTCGAAACTTTCTCTCGTGCACGCAGACATTACAGTTTTTGATTGCGAATTACCCAAGTTTTTTACGCTTTCTAATATTTATTCATCGTAGACTTCGATAGTGCATCTCTAATACTTTCTTTCGTAGTATATTTTAGAATATAAATATTAGTATTTGCTCATAATGCAATAATAAACTAAACATCAATTTTGCTCTTTCTAAATGACTGTTAATTTTAGATTGATTAATTCACATGAAATTAATTATATTTAAAAGTCATTGATTTATAAAATTGTTCAAGCCATTAATTTTGTTAACTGAATGTAAAGTGACAAATCATCTTGTCGTAAACCACATTTTGCACACTTTACCCATAATAGAAAAAAGGATATTGACTTGTATAGATAGCATAGAAGATCCGCGGTAAAAAGGCCAAGGATTGATATATATCCAACCTTTCGACTCAATAGTATCGAGGTTTCAGTTATATATATATATATATATATATATATAACTGAAACCTCGATACTATTGATAGTATGGAGAGTAGCTTCCTTAAGGGGGCACACCACCTTTAAAATGTGAAACAAAAAAATTGATTGAGAATTTTTATTTTGATATTTATTTTAGTAAGGATTTTTTTTCCTGAAAGTATACATAAAAACCTACCAATTTGTATATTTTTTACCTTCGTTTGACCTTCTATGCCTCCATGGCAAACCAGACTGTTTTCGAAGACTTTAAGCACTGTCCGTAAGATTCCAAGTCTACGCATGGATGGATTGGGCTAAAAATGTATGCAGATACTCATTATAGTAGTACTTTTAGTATTAACGTAGGGATTTTGATTTGAGCGAGTAGAAGTATTTTTTTATATGAACATTGTCAATATAACACTTATTTTTTAATAATTTTATCACTTTTATAGATGTAAAAAATGTTCTACTCGTTCAAATCAAAATCCCTACGTTCATACTAAAAGTACTAATATAATAGGTATCTCCATAAATTTTTAGCCCAATCCATCCATGCGTAGACTTGGAATCTTACGGACAGTGCTTAAAGTCTTCGAAAACAGTCTGGTTTGCCATGGAGGCATAGAAGGTCCAACGAAGGTAAAAAATATACAAATTGGTAGGTTTTTATGTATAATTTCAGGGAAAAAAACCGTTATTAAAATAAATATCAAAATAAAAATTCCTAATCAATTTTTTTGTTTCACATTTTAAAGGTGGTGTGCCCCCTTAACCCATTTCTTCCCAAGCGGCCATTTTATAGTCGATTGGTTTTTTGCCAAAAAAATTGTCGAAAAAATTTTTCAACTTAAATTTAAAAATTCTGACTTCAGAATCGGAAAGAGCGCACAATTTTACTTCAGAAAAGTGCTATTGGTTATTATTCTTTTTTTCGACTTATTTTTAGGCAAAAAACCAATCGACTACAAAATGGCCGCTTGGGAAGAAATGGGTTAAAAAACCGATATGTATAAGCCTCTCGACGGTTGTCGAACTTGGCAATCGGCATAAATTGTCAGCACGTTAAAGCAACACCGCGCGCCGTCTAAGCGCGCTGATCCATTACAGCGCGGCGCCTTCATTCATCGGCAAATCCCCCTTACTGCGACGGTTGCATATACGTATCATTATTGAAAATTATTTCCGTGGAAAGACCAGTGAGCGCGCCTCGTGTTCTCTAGCCTTGGTTATATAGCTTTGACACCACCATGCTTTCTCTTTCCCTTCCATTTTCCTTTAAAAATTCAATACAAGCTTTCCGACGATTTTCCCCCATTTCTGTATTCTCAGTTTTCTTTATATTAATTATGAATATTAGATTTTTTAAATATACTCTGATAAGGTAAAAGAGATAAATTTAATTAGGTTCAGGAAGCCAGGAAGAAAGAAGATTGTATCTGATGAATACATTCATGACATCAACATTCATATGTGCAAATTTTTCTGTCTTATGATTTTCATACTAGCAGAAAAAATGAGAATGTATCGCGTTCTCCATCTTTTCTCAACACTTAAATTCCATCATAATATACGTTTAGATGAATGAATACTTATTGCATTTACTCTTGAAAATTGCACCTTGTAACTAAAATAATTTATCTTATTAACTATTTGTAATATGCTATTAATGAATGCTAATTTCCGAATACAGTGTAGTTAATATATGGTATCAATCTACGCGTAAGATGGTGTTTGAAGTATATTGTTTTATTTGAATTGTCAGTGTTAAAAATATGATACAATATGATACATTACAAAAAGTACTGTTATATTGAAACATTGAAATATATGGAGCAAACGTGCTTCAGGGAGTATGAGACCAACTATGAAGTCAATACACGAACGCCCTCGTGCTTGACTAGTACAGTAGTTGAGGTGGCAACGCTGCACGATACTTTAGAAGCGCGCTATTTGAATTTAAGAATAATATGTATATCATTTTAATTTTTAGTACAAATACCTAATTGTTAGTTTTTCTATTAATAAAATTTATTTGTATAGTAAATATTATTATAAAAACAATAAAATACTTAATTATATATGAAAGTGATTGAGAAAAAGGTTTTAAAAGTGTATTAAAATCAAATTAAATTATATTTAACAAAATGAAAAAATTAAATTACAATTTTCTTTAATGTCCGTAAAATGCAGTTTTGATTTGCATTTCTTACAAAACATTTGATGTGCTACAGTTTGTACATGTACGATACGACAAACTTCTACTGAACATTCTTTAATTTTGTCATCTGCATTATGATCCACCGCCTGTTTTAGGTTAGGTGTGACTTTTTCGTATATACTCCTGACGTTTTTACCCAATTCTTGCTACTTACGTCTTTGATTATAGATTTTTTCAGACACCTTCCTTCCTTTCCAGTAAAATGACTTAGGTTTTCCCCTTCTCTATAATTTTCAAGCATTTTCCTCAAAATCGTATGTAAGCACAACGGACAGACTGCATGTACTGTATACCTATAAATATGTCCACGCGGGCGCGTACTCGGCGTACTGTATATACGATGTATGCATACACCATTTCACTGTTGCCAAATGTACGAAGTGCTAGCAGCTGAGTATAAAATAATTATTTTATTAAATGTTATTTTTAATCATGAACTATTGGTTTTCGAATATTAATAACCAATGAATTGGTATTTTTAAAATCGAAAATCGTTCCTCAGATATCATTTTTTATAGTACAAAAAGTTTCATTACGATATCATCATTAAATGCTGAGATATATATAAATAAAGTACACAAAAATGCTATTCTCCATAAGAGACCATGTTAAATGTACGAATAAATAATTGCTGATATCTAGCTTAATTAAATTATATATTAAACTTATCTTAATTATATATTAAACTAACCCCACCTCTCAAAAATTTAACTGGGTCTTTTGTATGCATATATCTTGCAGTTTACCAAATATCATAATTTTCTCATCATTCATTCATAATTGTCTCATACTCCCTTAATAGACTCAGCATAATACTCATCAATATCTGATTGTCGCCGTGCAAATCATTTTATTTGAAGTAAATACAATTTATATTTATTTTAGCCTAAATAATCTGCTTGGACTTATGCTATTCAGTGCTTATGTTAATTTGGGTAGAAAAAGATGGTTCCAAATTTATATCTAGCCATACGAAATGAGTTTTGTCTATGAGATTTGCAGAACCTCCATTTCTTATATTGGATTTTCATATCGAATGTCACATGCCTCTTGGATTTGTCTCTGCAAATTTCAATCCAGAGTAGAGTAATAAGATTTTATAACATAATATCTCGCAAGCAGTACTAAGGCTCAATAAATCTATCCTTAGATTGCTCGGACGGTGCAGGCCGGTTCTTTCTCATGCGCTTCGGAGATTGAACACGAGCGATTTAACGGCTCGTGCGAGCAGAAACGGTGGGGGCACGCGCCGAAAGCTCGCGTGCGGGGCAATGAAACGCCTGGCTGCACCTTTCGCCGCGCTTATATTACGCATTTATAGGAGTCCTTCGCGAGCCAGAGAAAGAGAAGACGTTAAACGTCGCTGCACAGTGCGCATGACAATACCAGCCCGATATCAAGCTCGCACATCGCGCGTGCAGAGCGCGAGGCACAAGTTCAGGATTCACCTTTTCTCTCGACGACGATTCTCTTATGGTATGTGCGCTACATGCCATAGATATAATCTATATATATATATATATATATATATATATATATATATATATATATATATACATACATATACATATATTTTCGCCCGCCATGTTGTTCCTATCTTTGCACAAATACTACTGTCATACATTGAATTGGATTGATTTGTCATATATTATAAGAGACAAATATTATATAATTTGTCATATATTATAAAATCATCTATATATAGGTACGCGCAAGGTGAGCAGTCATTCGCATTCGCTTTCTTTCATCGTCATAATATATGAACGCATAAGCATCCATACTTGTAGCGAGGTAGAGAGGATCGAGCTTGTGTGGTCTTAGCACAAGAGGATGCGAAGATACGTATAATGCCAGGATATATACATATGCGTCGTTGCGGCGCGGGATAAAAGTGAGTAGTACTCGTCGTTTTGCACACTCGCGAATGAAATGTTAAGAAAGGAAGAGAGCTAGGGGCAACTAGAGGAAAAAAGGTACGTATTCTTATAATATATGACAAATCAATCCAATTCAATGTATGACAGTAGTATTTGTGCAAAGATAGGAACAACATGGCGGCCGAAAATGGAGGGGAGAGAGCTAGAGAAGCGTGCAAAGATAGGAACAACATGGCGGGCAAAAATGGAGTGGGAGAACTAGCGAGGCGTGCAAAGGTAGGAACGGTACGGCAGCCGGTATACTGTAAAATTTGTATCCCTAATTAATGATCATAAACCTGAGATACAAAAATCTTTTGGTCAATTTTCGTCCTTTTTATTAAAAGATATTTGCAATAAATACTAATTATTATTAAAAATTAATTATAAACAATATACGTATTGAGTGTTCGACGTATATGTACATTAGATTTTGCCATAAACCGTTGTAATTTTTTGTACTTACTTCACACTAATATAACAACCGCTGCTAACTTAGCTTAAGGAGGATCTTTCGCTAGATAAGTAATAAAACAAAAAAATATATGAGAGTTTATAAAGGTCCTATGATAAAACTGATGAAATGTACTTAATAATAGTTCATAACTACATGAAACAAAATTGTTCCAAAAAAATAATGACGTCACAGGTATAAATATTGTCAATTTAATAGTATATTACGCATCTAGGGAGGAAAAGTATTGGCTAGTCCATAGCACGTGTAAATTGCCATCGGCTCGGGTGGCAATTTACACGTGCTATAGGGTAGCCACTTTTCCTCCCGTGGTGCGTATACTATTTTTCACCATACCCGGGCCGAAAATGACACATTTCAGTTTCGGAGCCGGGAGGAAATGTGGTACTTTCAGGCAGGGTATGGTGAAAAAATATTTTTCTCACCACCGGGCCGAAAGTACCACGTTCCCTCCCGGTGCCCAAAACGGAAATGTGGTATTATCTGCCTGGCGTTAAGAAATAGTGGATTATGTAACAAGGGCAAAAAGTCGAATATTTTTCTCGCGGGTGAGTTTACTGCCCGAAAAATCGACTTTTTTCTCGAGTTACATATAGTACTTTATGCCCATCTCAGCTATGGCCAATTTTGACTTGGAAAGCGGGACTAATGGACTGTTAAAAGACAATCGAAAATCAGGGTTATACCTAGGGAAAAAAGTGATTTGCGGGCAAAAAGTGTAATTTTGGTCTCGCTTTTCAGGAAAAAAGTGGCCATTTTCGTTCAGATGGGCATACAATAGTATACGCACCATGGGAGGTTAAATGGCAACCCCATAGTACGTGTTTGCCACCCTCGCTTTAATTATTTACCTCCCTAGGTGCGTAATATACTATAGTTAAACCCTAATTATTTTTCTTAACCAATTTTGATATTTCGAGGCTTATTTTTTCCTTAAACATTTCTCTACAAAGTTAACGAAAGATAATTTTAAAATAATTATCTGTAATAAGAGAAAGTTAATTATTTATAATTAATCGCGTCAAATTTTATAAACAATTGGTTTTCTCTAATCACAGATATATTATTTTATAAATTTATTCCATTCATTTTGTAGAGAAACGTTTTAGGAAAAAAATGAGCTCCGAAATATTAAAATTGGTTACGAAATAAAAAGAAAATTGCGGATCAAAAAAATATTTTTTAAATTTATAACATTTACATTTGTGACGTCATGATTTTTTTGGAATAATTTATTTTTTCATCTACTTATGAACTATTATTAAATACATTTCATTAGTTTTATTATAGGACCTCTGTAAACTCTTATATAATTTTTTGTTTTATACCCTATATCTAGCGAAAGACCCGTCTTAAGCAAAATGCTTTCTCAAAGGTCCTGAATAATCAAGACAGAGAATCCTTTAACTGAATCCATTATATTCGATTACATTAAATGAAAATGACGGACTAGTACTTTTTGCTTGTATCAACCAAAACACTTTTATCGCTCATGAACAGTATATCGTTGATATCTCTATTTCGCGCAATATAGTTAGTGAATAAGGCTCCCATGCTACACGTGCCCCGCGTTCCCCTGTAAAGCAGTTGCATGAAATAGCTTTCAGACAATTTATGAATAAATCACGAATTACACAAAAATATTCAGCATTTCTTAAACGTAAGATTCCTCGCATTTCTTCAGAAAGCAGTATATACAATAATTGTCGATATTAGCTTCTGAACAATTAATAAATTGAAATCGAAAATAAAATACGATATATATACAAATAAATGTAAACTATAACAACAGTAATCTTGGTATAAGTTAGCGGGTGTATAACATCACCATATTATGGTCGACGCAATAATAATCCGGGATTGGTTCTTGGTTTGGAAATTCGCCATGTGCAGAAACTGGGAAATGCATGCTGTAGACAAAACGAGTACGAGACAACAAGAGAATCGGCAATTTTCAATTCGTGAAACGACGCTCTTTATACGGCATTTTAATGATACGAGGGTAGTTCAATAAGTCTTTAGAATGACCAACAGATGGCGCGCGAATCGCTCCAAATCATCTGTTTTCAGTCAGCACCACTCCCGACTAGATATATGGTGCTGTCACAGTCCACATCTTCTGAGTTTACGTGTTTTTATAACCAATTGAAAAAAAAAAATTGCTTGTTAAGAAAAATGGAAAAAAACGAGTTCAGAGCAGTAATTAAACATTTTCATTTAAAGGGTTTAACTCCATATGAGATAAAAAATGAATTGGACTCAGTTCATGGCACATCTGCCCCTGCCTTAGCAACGGTTTATAACTGGGTAAATGAATTTAAGCGTGGTCGTACATCAATAAGTGACGAACCACGTTCAGGAAGGCCCGTAGAAGCAACTACTCCCGAAATCATCAATAAAATCCACGATATGGTGTTGAAGGATAGAAGATTAAAAGTGCGTGAGTTAGCTGAGGCCACAAGGATATCTATAGGTGCAGTTGTTTCAATTCTACATGAAAAATTAGGCATGAAAAAGCTATCGGCAAGATGGGTGCCGCGTTTGCTCTCAGCTGAGAATAAACGCAATAGAGTGGTCGCCTCTGAGGCTCTTTTGGCGCGCATAAGTCGGAATCCTGAGGAATTTTTTCGTCGATTTGTGACTGTGGATGAAACATGGATACACCACTACACTCCTGAGACAAAGGAACAATCCAAACAGTGGATTTCCACAGGCGAACCAGCTCCAAAGAAGGCAAAGACCGTAAAGTCAGCTGGTAAGGTTATGGCTACAGTTTTTTGGGATGTACGTGGAATTATACTTATTGACTACTTGGAAAAGGGTAAAACAATTACTGGTGAGTATTATGCATCATTATTAGAGCAGCTGAAAGAAGAAATTAAAAAAAAACGACCACATTTGGCGAGAAAAAAAATTCTCTTTCATCACGACAACGCCCGAGTTCACACATGCTTCGTTTCAATGGCTAAAATTGAAGAACTAAAATTCGAATTGGTCGAACACCCACCGTATTCACCAGATTTAGCCCCCAGTGACTTTTTATTATTTCCAAACTTGAAAAAATGGCTCGGTGGACAGAGATTTATGGACAACGAAGACGTCATTGCCTCTGTAAGTGCTTATTTTGAGGAACTTCCGAAAACGCAGTTTTCTGAAGGATTAAAAAAACTTAAAAAGCAATTGACCAAGTGTATAGAGCTCCAAGGAGATTATGTTGAAAAATAAAAAAAAATTTACCCAAAAAAAATTGTTTTTATACTTTATTCTAAAGACTTATTGAACTACCCTCGTACTATATGTATTCTGAGTGCACTGCTCTCGTGCATTCAAGTGTATTTATAATTAAATCTCGTATGCAGGCATGTAGCAGAAATGGATGAAATTTCAAATTGCAGCTGGCGACGTATTTTGGGATTATTTACAGATGTGCCTGAGGTTGCGTGGAGTCGGATTATTTTCAAACAATCTAAAGTCAGGTGTATCAACTGAATTAGTTATTATCTGTTGAGATAAATAAAAACAACATTTAAATATAATGATTACAATTATTATCAAATAGAAACACTAGAAGTTCATATGTAGAAATCAGATGTGAAAATAGTTATAATTTACAAATAGTGTTAAAATGTTTGCTCAATTTTTATGTACTTATGTTCCTTTCATTGCACGAATCTATATATCAATATCACTAATCCATAAATCATTTAAATATTTTAGTCAGCAACCTCTTTTGCACCTCTGCAAAGCCATACATTCTTTGAAAAGCCACAAGAGTACTGCGTGCCACCTGGCACTCAATATTTTTGACAATCAACGGTAATGCACAAGAGCGCGATTTGATGACCCGTTTCATGTGCTAATATGTGCTATGTCCTTGTATGGATCCTAAAATGTTATCATTAGCTACATTATTTTTATTATTGTTGTTGCAAAGCTTCTATAAATACCAGATAAAAAGACCATAATGCTTGAAAGATGAATCGTTCTATGTGGGCACACAGAGCTGGTCGTAATAATAGCCATAAGAGACGAAACAGGAGAAGAGGAGGCCCGACAGATTTTCGAGAGGATCGACGTAAAACCGGTTTGCGATAAAAAGTAGTCCAGCTTATATATTATGGGGGCACCGATACACTGAGCAACTAGAAGGGTCGAAGGTTCAACGAGTATGGTAGCGGCTGCCTTCGCCAGTCCAGCAGACAGATACGAAAGCGAGTCGAGTTCGACCAGGAGTCATGCATCAAGATTCGCATGAAATAAGGTGGACAAGAGAGTAAGAGAGTCTGTGAGATAGAGATAGAGAAAGAGAGAGAGAGAGTGAAAGAGAGAGAGAGAGAGAGAGCGAGAGAGAGATAGAGAAAGAGAGAGAGAGTGAAAGAGAGAGAGAGAGAGAGAGAGAGAGAGAGAAAGAGATATATACTCTTTATTCATCCAGGACGAATTTTTACATCTGTATGTACATATAGTTAAAATAAAAGATCAGTCAATTTATACACTTGTTATCATGGTATTGGAGACTTTTACATTCATATTGCATTTTCTTATGTAAAAACATTGTTCGCTGTAACAGATCGCCAATTTATAAAATCTAAGAGTGAGAGAGAGTGAGAGAGAGTGAGAGAGAAAGAGAGAGAGAGGGAGAGAGAGAGAGAGAGAGAGAAAGAGAGAGAGAGAGCGCGAGAGAGAGCGAGAGAGAGAGAGTGCATGCAGAGAAAAAGAGGGATGGAGATAAAGAGGATGTGGATGCTTGTAGAAGAGACTGCAGGTAGAAGTGAATAAATTAAAGAAGATACAGAGAATGTGTTTGCGATGTTGTTGCACACACGCATAGAGCGCAGACTCTACGTATACTTGCTGCTGGCTGCGTGGTTTATGACACGACCTTTCACTAACTTTATTTATCGTGGCCGTGCCATCTTTTCTCTTTCGGGACAGAAGAGCGGGGAAGAAAGAATTCGCGACGGATTGCGAAAATAAATTACTATTTATGTGAGTCGAACGTCTTTATTTATATAGAAAGACATTTTTAGTTGTTCATCGTGGCACAATTTACATAGATGACGTCATTATTGTTAGGCGCGTCAAGGAGCTATAGATGAGAGCGTTATGCAAGTTATTTTCTACATGAATTTACGAGCAGAATTTTCGCGATAAATTAGCTCAATCTATGTAAGTTATTGATCGCTCAATTTATTTACCTAATAATTATACGAAATCGCTAGCATGGTTTTAAACATTTGATATCTGTAATTGATTTACTTTACATTTTGTTTCTACTCATAATAATCTAGTTAAAATTTGATAAAATCAAAGTACACGAAAGTTACACCATATAATTTTTTAAATTAAGTGAAAAATATATCTGAAAAAATATTCCCTTTTTTGGCGGAAAATTTATAGCCTACCATAATATCTACTTATTTCGTAGAAAATAAATTTACTTATAAGTAAATGAAGAGTTATAGTATTTACGTATATGTGTCTAGTAAATATTTTAGTTCTGAAGAAAAAGAGAATGAACAGGATTATGACGGTCAACAAGAAAAGAAAAAAATCAGTTGGACAACGTACGATCGTCCGAGCGATAAGATTCTAGAAGGAAACTTAGAAGGAGAAAGAAAATGCAGTGTGATATATTAGAAGTACTGCGTATCGTTGGTGTCAGCGTACGTGTGTATGAATGCTATAGTTTGCAGTGCACAAGTCCGTGATGCACCGCCTCCATTCTCTGCGTGTGGTACGCGGCGCACGATTACCAGAGCGGCGAGTACACTGGTAACGGACTAATCGGTAGCGCAACGATGATGGTGTATAGTCTATCAAGAACGAATCTGCATCACGTTGAGACACGTTACATGAGCGAAACTTACGCACGCGTGTATATTTCAGGAAAAGTCTTTGTTTTTTTTATTACAGTTTTCGAGGCCCGTGCAGAGTGTAGGTTGTCCTGGAGTTCCCGCGAGTCTGGCCACTTACCGAACGAGAGGGAAATCTTTTTAAAAGTCCCGCCGAAACCACAGTCAAAAATCGTTTTTCCGCGTCTGGGGAGAAATAATCTCTCTTCGCTCTAGCGCGAGGATCGATTACAGCGCGCGCGGAGCTGTTTACATCTGCCTGCGGGTTGACTGCGCGCTTGTTTGCTTATAATGCGTCTTTTACGTAAGTCTAATGAGGATTCCTGTCTGGTGAAATTGTAAATTATGCAGGTGGAAATATACAAGCAGCTCATGTAATGCGATTCCTCAACATTAGAAACCTAGAGATCGGTAGCTTGTAGATACAAAGATGATTGTAAACTAACGTTTCTTAAATTACTTTCATTATAGCGCTATTACTTAAAGCTTGTCAAAATATGATTGAAAATTATAATAAATATTATTTATAAATATTCCTCATTTAACGCAATGTATTGGGTCTAAGCATACTTAGATGTTTTAACTTATTTTTGCGATTTTCTCAATTTTTCGTACACGTAAAGAACTTCTTTTTTACATCCTTTTTAATTTCTTTTTTAATTCATATTTTGATGAGCTCTCAATAATGATATAGGTTTCGTGCGTTCTATACCTTCAAGGACGTTCATCAACTTTAAATCGACTATATATGTATTAACATTTATATAATTGTTACATAGCCCGTATAGTTAGAATGACATTCTAATCTAAAATAAGAGTATTACGTGTAAGAAAAAAAAATTTTTAACAAAAAAATAATGTGGCAGGCATAAATATTGCGCACTAAAGAAAAGTCACATAAAGTTCTTAAAACTTTTTTATATTTCAGTCGATTTTAACATTTAAGGGCTCAATTTGTTCCTTGTACGATTTCAGCTAGGGTTATTGCGTATAATATGTATGTTAATATTTGATGGATTATAAATATTATGATAATATGCAGGTATTATAAGAAGAGGCCACTGTAACGTTACTATGAATATTTCAAGTACAGCTCTTGTTATAATATATGATTATTAGGCGAGACCGCTGTATTCGAAATAAAAAAAATTTAAACACCGTAAAACAGGAGTTAAATAAAAGTTACACACCGTTATGATTGAAAGAAACATGATTGCGCGAAATCTGGCTGCGTAATTCCATTAGAACAGCAGAAGCAATAAGCAAATAAAGATGAGGTAGTGTGAATCGGGAGCAACTAATGAATCAAATGACGTCAATTAATTGCGAAGAGGCCGGTCAATTCAGCGAGCGACGAGTGCGGTGCGCGCATCATCCGTCCCCTCGACCAACTGCTGTCAGCTGCGCCGAGCGCGCCGCGGCTGTATTGCTAAACAATATCGGGGCGACCGCGACGGAGTCGAAATAAAAGTATAAAGTACAGGCGGCTTCTCTCTCCCCGCGTAAAAAAAGTTAAGATCGTAAAGTGATCTTAAAGTGACATGTCTCAAAAATGGCACGATTTAAGACATTTTAAGACATGAAATCTTTAAAAAGATTGAAGCACATTTAAGATTGGTTTGATACAAATTATTTTTACCAATTTAAGTGCAATTTGAGATGAAATTTTTGAAAAAATTCGTGACGATTTTGAGATGGATTTTAGACAATATGATGTGATTAATTTGAGCCGAATTTGAGATAAAATTTTTCTAATTTTTTCAGACGACTTTAAGACAATTTTAAGAAGTCACTCAAATTCAGATGATTTTAAGACGCATTTTCGAGAATATTTAAGACGCTTTTATGACGGTCTTAAGACAAAATAAGTATGTTTTTAAACAGAATTCGGGATAAAAAGGAATAAACATTTATTATATTGTTTTAAGGAAAATACAAAACAAATCATTTATCAACACAATTTTAAAATGAAGCATATTTTATTTCATTTTCATATATTATGATTTTGACATATATAATACATCATCTTGAAAATCAAGCCGGTTCAAGTTGAATATCAAAATTTTAACAGCCAATACGCCAGTAGTGGAGGTTGAAGCTCATCAAACAGAAGACCCGGAAAACTGGCACGAAGTGATGATCAGCAATATCTGTATTAATAAAAATTCAAAATAATGTAATAAAAAATACAAATAAACTATTTAGTAAATTGTTTTCAAGAAATTGTGATGTCAAATAGATTATACACAATTATACACAAAAATTTCCTATACTCATTTTTTATTCAATATTGTGCACAATGCATATATTATTGTTATAAGCTTATTATATAAAGTTTTCAAGTGTACAATATTTAATAATTAATGGATACAGCGCATTTTGTTTAGAATATTTTAGTGCAGAAAAAAGTACAAAAAATTTGTAGAATCTATCAGGTGTCGAAATTATTAGATTTATAAGTTAATATTTATATTTTTGTGTATTAATTTAATGAAGCTCATGAAAAGAATTTTTTTTTAAAAAGAGAATATTCTAGTATTTGTAAGGAGCGTTGAATTATACTTTAATAGAGCGAATCATTTTAATAATAAGCTCGTTTTCATAACATACCAATTTAATGAAACTCCAGATTGTCCTAATCATCGGCACATTTCATTTACAGCTTCTTAGTTGTCGTTTCCGTTAGCCTCATAATTTTCTGCACCTTACGCTGCCGAAAATTCTTGAACAGAAGGTAGCAATGCAGAAGCAACTGTGATATTCAACGTACAATTCCAGTTTAAGGTTAACCTGGAACATAAAATAAAAATCCTCAAAGCAATACATTGATATAAATGACAATTAAATTGTACACACAAGCCAGGAATGTTTTAATTTTTTAAAGTGAATAAATGATTTCGTGTATGCAATCGAAAGTTAGGTTATTTACTACCGAGTCAACGGTCAAGTTTTTAATTTAATATTTAATTCGATCTTTTAATAAGTTTTCCAGTATAACACGAAATGTAATAAATTGACTTTTTTACTTATCTAGTAAGATATTCCATTTATGCAATAATGTAGTTGTAATTTGTCGAAGTTTTGTTGAAACTTATAATCGTCACAGTGCCGAGACGCATCAACGTGAAGGGAAAACAATTTGAATATAGTCTTGTTTGATTGTTCTTTTACAAAGAAGTGCAACTTCATTATAACGCAACATTCAGTTTGCAGCAATGATAAGATAAATCAAGATCGATTCGCCTTCAATCAATCCCTTTTTGAAAAAACTTTGTCGATTTTGAACTACATTATTGCATAAATGGAATAACTTTTTAGATAAGTAAAAGAGTTGATTTATTACATTTTCATTTTTATTGGGAAACATATTACGAGATCGAATTAAATATTAAATTAAAAACTTTGACCATTGACTCGTTAGTAAATAACCTAACTTTCGATTGCATAAACGAAATAATTTATTCTCTTTAAAATATTAAAACATTCCTGGTTTATGTATACAATTTAATTTTCATTTATACCAATGTATTTCTTTGAGAATTTTTAATTTTTGTTCTAGGTTTACTTAACACTGGAATTATACGTAGAATATCACAGTTCCTTCAACATTCCAAGCATTTGTTCACAAATTTTCGGCAGCGTAAGGTGCATAAAATCATGGGGACAACGGAAACGACGACTAACTAGTTGCTTCAGCATTGCTACCTTCTGTTCAAGAATTTTCGGCAGCGTAAGGTGCAGAAAATTATGAGGCTAACGGAAACGACAACTAAGAAGCTGTAAATGAAATGTGCCGATGATTAGGATAATCTGCAGCTTCATTAAATTGTTACGTTATGAAAATGAGCTTATTATTAAAATGATTCGCTCTATTTATAGTATAATTCAATGCTCCTTACAAAGACTAGAATAATCCTTATTTTTCAAAAAAGTTCTTTTCATGAGCTTCATTGAATTAATATATAAAAAATTAAAATATTAACTAAAACATCTAATAATTTCGATACCTAATAGATTCTGCAAATTTATTGTACTTTTTTCTGTACTAAAATATTCGAAATAAAATGCGCTGCACCCAGCTTATAACAATAATATACGCATTGTGCACAATATTGAATAAAAAATGAGTATAAGAAATTTTTAGAATTGTGTATAATCTATTTGACATCACAATTTCCTGAAAACAATTTATTAAATAGTTTATTTGTATTTTTTATTACATTATTTTGAATTTTTATTAATACAGATATTGCTGATCATCACTTCGTGCCAGCTTTCCGGGTCTTCTGTTTGATGAGCTTCAACCTCCACTACTGGCGTATTGGCGGTTAAAACCTTGGTAATCAACTTGAACCGGCTTGATTTTCAAGATGATGTATTTGGTTCAAATCTTCGTCTGTATTTTTATATATTATTATATATGTCAAAATCATAATATATGAAAATGAAATAAAATATGCTTCATTTTAAAATTGTGTTGATAAATGATTTGTTTTGTATTTTCGTTGAAACAATATAATAAATGTTTATTCCTTTTTATCCCGAATTCTGTTTAAAAACATACTTATTTTGTCTTAAGACCATCATAAAAGCGTCTTAAATATTCTCGATAATGCGTCTTAAAATCATCTGAATTTGAGTGACTTCTTAAAATTGTCTTAAGGTCGTCTGAAAAAATGAGAACAATTTTATCTCAAATTCGGCTCAAATTAATCACATCATATTGTCTAAAATCCATCTCAAAATCGTCATGAATTTTTTCAAAAATTTCATCTCAAATTGCACTTAAATTGGTAAAAATAATTTGTATCAAACCAATCTTAAATGTGCTTCAATCTTTTTAAAGATTTCATGTCTTAAAATGTCTTAAATCGTGCCATTTTTGAGACATGTCACTTTAAGATCACTTTACGATCTTAACTTTTTTTACGCGGGTCTCTCTCTCTCTCTCTCTCTCTCTCTCTCTCTCTCTCTCTCTCTCTCTCTCTCTCTCTCTCTCTCTCTCTCTCTTATATGCGAGCTGTAGCGCGCGACGTTACCTAAGTCTGATAAATGTATTAAATCCTATGCGCCAATACAAAAATTGCATATACATCCTATTCGCAAATAGGATCTTTTCATATTTGGAAAAAGGAATTAATAGGATTTAATAGATTTCTCACACGAGGGTAGTTAATATGCATGCACGGTTCAATTTTCATTGGCTGCTTAGAGAGCGAACGGATGGGCATAAATATATATGAGACGCGGAAGCGCATCCGAGCATGGGCCCATGCTGCAACCATCGCGCGCGAGCCGTTTTTCTATCCGCGGACTGCCAGAAGTACCGAGAAGCCTCCCGGATGCTCTATATGTTCAATGAATTAACGTATTTTAGCATTAGTTAGATACTAAGTGGACAATTTTTAGACTCGAAACTTTGTGTTAATAGATTTTTGTACGACGGCTGCTACGCTTACGAAAATTTAAAAGAGAGAGTGGAACGTTGCGGAAACTAAGTTTACTCAAACTAATCAGTAGTAATAGACGTGATCTGAAATTCAAGCAGATAAATCTGTTTGATCGACATTACAAAACTGATGATGTTTTAAAAGTGTTTGCTGCTACAATTATTTATATTATCAGCTACCTATTGAAGAAAACGTTTTTAAATCAACTAGAGTAAGGTCAAAGAGTCAGGCACCAGATATTGCGTATAACATAACTTATTGAATCGTACCAACTGCATGTGTACTAACTATACTATAAATCGAACCGCAGTTGTCTCAGTAATAGGTAGCACCGGCAGTTCTACGGAAATATATAATGAATATTTAAATCCTTTTGATTGTATACGGGTGTATAATACCGTTTTTTAAAAGTGTAGATTCTATAGCTAGGATTATTAAACTTGTATGATTAACATTGATATATGTACTCATTACCTTATATTTTATAATAGCGTTGAATATAATTATTGTTAAAAATGTTATTTATGATTAGATTATACGAATAAAAGCGTCTTATTATATTTAAAATTGTAGATTTCGATAAAGTTACTGTTCGCAAAAACTAATTGTTATTAATAGTGATGATTCAGTTTACAATGAGTAAAAATGATCTTTCTTGAAAACAGCATAATTAAATGATAACGACTTAAATTCATCGACAGAACGAGCTTAAAGTAGAAGAACCTGATCAGAAAAGGAAGAAGCGGGTAAATGTTAAAGCGCGAGACACGCGTAGTTAAAGGGATGAGAGATACAGAAGGCGGAGAGCCGCGTGTGCACACGTGCAGCAGCAGCAGCAGTGGCGAATAATTCGTTGTAGGGCGTAAAAAAGCGAAAAGAAAAGAAAAAGTAGGCCCCATTGAAAAGAGAACTGACTGCAGGCCGGCATCGACGAGGAGCAGTGGCCTGTGCTGCGGCTGTGGCTCGCTCGGTTTCTGCAGTCTTGCTCTGAGCAGGCGCCGCTCATGAAAGCGAAACCTTACACGAGAAGCACGCGAGAGCGGCTCCATCCTGCAGCCCACATCCTGATATGCTGCAGTCTCAAGAGCTGTGCGCGTATAACTATAATCTGCACTGCTAGACGGACGCTGCGCTCGACAAGAGATCAAATTCTGTTTCAGAGCGCAGACCGTGGGCGTGTCGCGTCCGATTCTTCCGCGCGAGCTTATCTTTGGCTATATATACGTACTCGTTGTCGTCATCGTCGCTTGTTCTTTTAGCGATATGCTGTAATGCTTCCCATTTGCAGACAGATGAGCCAGAAATACTTGCACCTCATTACGGCTTAAGACGATGCTAAAGTCACCAGTCACCGACAAATACCAGGAACCACTTTTCTAATTTTACTTTCAATTTTGAGTAAATATTTCTATGAAATGATAGTGTTCTACTAAGAAACAACAACTTTCCAGAGAGATATTTTGTCACAATTAAAAATTAAATGAAAAAAGCGGTTCCCCGTATTTAACGGTAACAAGAGGACTTAGCGTCACCTTAAGGACCACACTAGTTATCAACATGAACATTCTGAAAAAAGTATAATGAAATAAATAATATTTTGTTTTCTTAACGGTGTTTTTTTTTTTAATTAAACGTGTAAAATTGCAATTTAAATGGTTAAATTAAAAAAAAGAACGTTAAAATATGCATCACAATTTAACCAACTGACTTATTAGTTTGGTCGAGCGCATTGCAACGAAATAAATCCCAATTTCTCGATCGAGAGAACAATCCGTTCCCATGGTCATGCGTTATGCTCATCGGGCAGGCAATGCTCGATACAAACCTGTCGCTCGGCTGAATGGAGCGGAGAAGGTGATGTAACTTTGGCCGACGGGTTTCGCAGCTTATTTGATTAGCCGCGTCCCTCAAGAGCCGTTCCTCTACATGCCCGCACTCTCGAACTCTCAACGTATTATCGACGCCAACGTAATTTATCGCACGACAAAATGCGCCAAGCGCGCGCCCCGCGTGCAAGATAGGCTGCTCGCTGAGATGCTGCAGTGCGCGCATGTGTGCGTTGTTTTCCCCTACCCGGCTCGCTAACCTAGTTGGTCCCAGCATAATCAATCGAATGTGCGTGTAAACACAATTCGTGCGAAATTTTCTGTTGCCTCTGTATAGTGCGGCATGAAATATATTCGTTTGCAAGGAGGTATGAAAAGATGAGTGTAATGTGTGATTCACGCGTATATTTCAATTTCATCTATAATAATTTAACAGAATTTTAGTTCTACTCGAAAAATCGTTGATCTTGACTAATGCTTTTTAACAAAAGTGTACAATCTGTGTAAAAGAAAATTTTCAAGTGATGATGTTTAATGTTATTAATACTTCTTGTTACGTTGCATTGTTTTGCATCGTATTTCCTTTATAATATTACTATATTTTCCCTTATTTTTTCGCACTATTAAAAACAAAAAGCGGTTGGTTTGAGAAGCCAGGGTGGGTCCACCCTACTGTGTATATGTATATGTTTCAGTAATTATTATATCAAACGCATTACATGTGCACATATAGAGCAAGTAAATTAATGATCAGATATTGAATATTTTAGATCACTTCATTACATTGAAATTCGTATTGCTTAAATATACAATAGGATAGTAATTACAGGCATCGGTAATGTAATAATTAGCGATTCCATTGAATGTAACATATAAAACGTTATATCAGTCAAAAATGTCAACAAATTTAATGTATTTTAGGTTACATGGCGCATTCAATTGTGTAACAAAATGTATAATGATGTGGGGAACGGCGGGGCGTAACGGCCACTGCGGGTAATATGGCAACCTCGATTATCCCATTAAATAAAAGACCTAGAGTGTTGATTTATTTCTTAGTAATGTTAAAATCAGTAATGCGTGAATCATAAAAAAAGTATAGCATTCAACACAACTGTGTTTTAAATGGAAATTAAAATTTAGAGTCTTCATTAGCTATTTTCAATGAATTTCAATCAACTGGGAAATGTGTAAAATGCTTTGTCATAGATTTAAAAATACAGTATTTTGATATTTTATTATCTAAACTTTATGTAGGAATCTAAATTTTTTTCATTTTCATTCTACAGAAATAAAAGAATTAAAGTTTTTTAAAAAGTGCATTTGGGGCGGTATGGCTGCTACTTATAATTTATGAAATAAATTATTTTTGTAACATTTCTTTGCAGATATTTCTCAATTACAGTACTTTTATACAAAAAATGAAATAATACTTATTTCAAACATCGTATAAATCACGATTTAATAAATTCCAATTTTTTTAGCTATACATAGCCTCACTTTTGAGATAGAATTTTAAATAATTTATACTGCTTTTGCAATATATGTTTTGGTTAAAATTCAAATTACATACAAAGGTACAGATGTTTTGTAATATGTAACATAAATTACATACGTTATTTTAAAATTATGTTAAATAATGATGTGGCCGCGATGTCCCACAATAGTTGCTTTTTGCATAATCATTTTTTTTCAATTTGTTTGTAACAGCTATTAAAAAAGGACCTTAAAAAGGTAAAACTTTGGAAAGTATGCTCTAGTGTAATTTTATTTTAATTATTCTTATTTTGTATTTATATTAGTTTATTAAACATTCTACAATTGATTCACCGTAAATTGGAATTCATTATTAATTGTTTTGTAACTGGATAAGATTTAAAAAAAAGAATGAAATCAAATGAAAAGCGCGTAAACTATTAAACATAAACATATACGAGCTTATTATAACTACACCATCTGCTTTTAACATACATGCAGGCTTTTTCCTTTTATGGTACAAAGGTAGTCTGTGATAATTTTGAGATTGTATACACTAAACCTAAGTCGAATTCTAAATATCTCTTATTTAAAAAAATTCTGAGTTGAAAAGGTGAAGCTCTGAAGAAGCCGGTAGGTATGTTAAAAGCAGATGATGTAATTATAATAAACTCGTATATGTTACAGTTACAAACCATTAATAGTGAATTCTAATTTACGGTGAATCAATTGCAGATTGATTAATAAACTAATAAACTAATATAAATACAAAATAGGAATGATTAAAATAAAATTACACTATAGCATACTTTCCCTGTTGCAACGCCGTTATCCTAAGCGGGTCCTGGGCGTAGTCGTCCAGAGCAGACGGGTGGGTGCCTATCACCACTACACAGCGCGTCCTCAGGTTGCGGATAGAGGAACGATACCTGAGAAAGAGGTTAGCTGCGAATAAACTGAATAAGCAGTCGAGGACAGCCGATAGGCCCAGGCGTGGGTGTGATGAGGCCGCACTGGCGAACGCATTCATCTAAAAACACTACGCAAGCACCACAACAACTACAAACACTATACAAAATCTCCTATCTTACTTTCTTTTTCTACCTTACTCTGTAATCTATCTCTTTTACCAAACATTTCAAACAAAAAATGAGCCAACAAACCTGCTGTCGTGGAGGATGCGGGAGCGATGACAACTGCCCTGAGAGGGGATGTGTAGAATGATACGCCACCTGGTCTTAAACGGCAACGAAGCCAGCGAAGGCGCGCTGACTTGCAGGGGGCGTTAGGATATGAGAATGAAACCGAGTGTGTCTGACGACGAGTTGACTATGTCCTCGCCAAAGTCGGAAAGCTCTCATACTTAGTTCTAGGGAGGTATGAGGGTTATCACCCCTAGACGGATGGACTCACCTGCGATCGGAACAGGATCCAAAACGCACGGGTTTAACTTACTATCATGGCTCAAAGAAAACAAAACCAAACCAAAACCAAAAGGAACTTAAGGGTGGGAACCTAGAATGTACGTAGTCTACACAGAGCAGGCGCGTTCCGGGAAATCATACATAAAACTAAGAGGTACAATTTAGTTTTGGTAGCAATACAAGATACCCGATGGAAAGATAACGCGATGCTAGGATCCGATAACTTCACCTTTTTATATGCGGGCATTCCCTAGGCACCGGATTTCTTGTTAACAAAAACATCATACATTCCGTTAAAAGTTTCAATTTCGTGAATGACCGACTCTCGTATATCATCATCGAAGGAGCGTGGAATAATTCCGTGGTTATTAACGTCCACTGTCCTACAGAGAACAAAGAGGAAGAAGTCAAAGATCTTTATTATGAAACTTTAGAGCAATTAATCGACCAATTCGCGTCTTACGACACCAAAATAGTAGTGGGGGATTTCAATGCTAAAATAGGGAGAGAGGAAATGTTTAGGCCCACTATAGGCAAATAAAGTCTGCACGAAACCAGCAACGATAACGGTATTAGGGTCATAAATTTCGCGGCCGCAAAAGATCTTATAGTCAAGACCACGTGCTTCAAGCACAAGGATATACACAAGGCAACGTGGACATCGCCGGACGGGGCCTCGCACAATCAAATCGATCATTTTCTTATTGATAAGAGGCGCCACACCAATGTACTCGACGCAAGGACTTATAGGGGGGCGGATTGCGACTCGGATCATTATCTAGTAGTGGCCAAATTAAGAGTCAGATTAGTAGCCAGTCAAAATAGTAAGCGAGCGAACAAAGTAGAAACCTTTGATATTGGAAAACTACGAAGCTGGGTAGAGCGAATCAAGTACCAAGTAGAAGTTAGCAACCGATTTCAGGTGCTCGAGGAAACGGATGCACAGACGGGAGTAGATGACGATCCGAACAGGTTGTGGGGGGCTATCGAAAAAATTATAAAAGGGGCCGCGAACAAGGTACTGGGTAAGAAAAAAAGGCCGAAGAGCAAACCATGGTTTGACGAAGAGGGCGAACTCTGGTTTGAAAGGCGCAAGAAGGCTAAATTAGATTGCGTACACAATGAAAGTGGTAGGGCCGTAGAAGAATACCATGAAATAAGAAAGCAAGTGGGTGTGATTTACAGAAACAAGAAGCGCGAGTATCAGAAAAATGAAATTAGAAAAATAGAAACTAATAGTAGGGAAAATAATCCGCGCGATATGTACAAAGGAATAAACGCTATTACGAAGGGTTTTCAGAGTAGATCGCAGTTAATGAAAGATAAGGACGGGAACCTCGTGACAAGCGAAAATGAACTATTGAAATTATGGAAAGACTATTTCGATAAGTTATTAAACGTGCATGAAAACTCCGAGTAAATGGGAGACGAAATCCACACTGCTGAACTCCATATGGACGAACCGACCTACAAAGAAGTAGAGGCCGCGATCAAAAAGCTAAAAAACAATAAGGCCGCAGGAAATGATTCTATACCAGCTGAACTACTTAAATATGGGGGCACCGCGCTTACATCTAAAATTTTTTATCTTGTATGTGCTATTTGGAGAAATTAAACAATACCAGAAAATTGGAAAGAATCCATCATCATACCGATCTGTAAAAAGGGAGATAAAACAGACTGCAATAACTACCGGGGAATCTCACTTTTAGCTTCCTGCTACAAAGTTCTGTCGAACGTAATACAAGCCAGACTCACACCATTCGCGGAAGATATAATAGGAGATTATCAGTGTGGATTCCGGCGCAACAGGTCGACGAGCGATCAAATGTTTACCTTAAGACAATTATTAGAGAAAAAGTGGGAATATTGCGAAACTATACACCAGCTATTTGTAGACTTTAAGAAAGCGTACGACTCTGTCAAACGAAGCAAAATTTATGAAATCCTAGTGCTCCTTGGCGTACCAAAAAAACTCGTAAAATTAATTCAAATATGTCTGAACGAAAGCACTGGAAAGGTCCGAGTAGGCGGTAATGTATCCGAATCATTCATGATACGGGACGGTTTGAAGCAAGGTGACGGGCTTTCAACGGTACTCTTTAACTTGACGCTAGAGTATGTTGTTAGACAAATGCAGACTAGCGAGCTAGGCGCAACACTCAACGGAACAACGCAGATTTTAGGCTATGCGGATGACTTGGATATAGTGGGAGATAATGGTGAAACGGTGGCGAGAAACGCGGAAATCCTTATAAATGCGGCTAAAGACGCGGGGTTAGAAGTGAGCGAATCGAAAACAAAATATATGATCATGGAGAAACTGGGCATTCGTGAAGGAGAGGGGGATTTCAGAGTCGGAAATTTCACTTTTGAAAAGGTTAGCGAATTCAGATATTTAGGTACAACTATAAATGATCGAAACGAAATTAAAGCCGAGATTAATAAGAGACTTCATTCGGGTAATGCCTGCTTCTACGCTGTGAATAGATTACTTAAGTCAAAGCTACTGTCGAAAAATGTCAAAATAAGGATATATAGGACTATAATAATGCCGGTAATCTTGTACGGATGCGAAACCTGGCCGCTCACTAAAGCGGAAGAAAATCGTTTTAGGGTATATGAAAATAAGGTTCTGCGAAAATATACGGGTCAAAGAAAGATGGGGAAACTGGGGAATGGAGGAAACTGCACAATGACGAGCTACATAATTTGTACGCGTTACCAAATATTAACAGAATAATAAAATCACGGAGACTAAGATGGGCAGGGCACGTGGCAAGAATGGGCGATGATCGTACGGCAGCGCGCATAATGAAAGGAAAACCGAAAGCAACGCGACCTCTAGGTAGACCTAGACGCAGATGGGAGGATAACGTAAAAGCAGACGTAACTGAAATTGGGCGGGAGGGCGCGAAATGGATGGGGTTGGCACAATATAGGGAAACGTGAAAGGCTTGCGTAGATGAGGCAATGAACTTTCGAGTTCGAAATGTCATTTAAAAAAAAAGAAAATAGCATACTTTCCGAAGTTTTACCTACTTAAGGTCCTCTTTTAGAGATTTCACTTCTTTTTGTCAAACTATAAAAGTATTAATAGTACATTATGCATCAAGGGAGTAAAGTGGGCAATGTACGCACTGTGTGACGTTGCCGACCGAGCGAAGCGAGGTCGGCATTTCACACAGTGCATGCTTGCCTACTGTACTCCAGAGGTGCGTATACTACTTTTCACCACACCCCCGTAAAGAAATGACTGTACGCATCTCAGCAGGCCGTACAGTACCCCATGCTCTGCCTAGAAGTAAAGTGACTTATGTACGCGCGACGCGCTGTTTTACCGCTCGAGACGCAGTCGAGAGCGGAAAAAGGCGCATCGCGCATGCGCAAGTCACTTTATTCCCTAGGCAGTCCATGCGGTAATGTACGGCCTGCTGAGAGGGCGTACAGTCAGCACTTTACGCGCAGTGTGGTGAAAAATTATTTTTAAAATTAATAAACTTTTCCCCGTAATCACCAGCTAATGATAAATGTAGATTTTATGTTTTATTCAAGTATAATTTGATGAAAAATATTTGACAGAACATATAAATCATATAAATATCGATGCACTTATACTGTAACCGAATGACCTTGATGATAATCATATTACATAAAATAGCTCGTTCAGAAAAAATATTTTTATTATTAATCAGAATATGAAAATATAAGATATGAAGAATTTAGAATTAAAATTTTCAAATTTGAATGTTTGCGAAATATTTGTTATGAAATTCAGACATGGAATATTATATCTATACTGTATCTTGAAGGATGTCGTACAGAGAGAAATATAAAAATTATCATAAAGATCATAGTAAATGATCAACATTTTGATGAATACTAAATATTAACGATAGGCATCATAATTTTTACTGTTTAGAAGGGTAAAAGTAAGAAGCCTTTATCAAGATAAATTTTCCGGTAATTTCTATCAAAAAATTTCTCTCTCAATGTATAATGTATAGCTGTCCTGCGTAAATTTAATTGAGAAATTAAGTATGGTCTAACATAATCTCACAAAATTCTACAATACTATTTTCATTAGGGTTACCTATAACCAAGTTCGCAAAGCTAATTTTTTTTAACTTATTCTTATTTCTTACATTTTCTTATCACATCAGGAATGTATCTTATAATATTTAAACCATAGTCAGTATAGTCAAACCAAGACCACTATATAGCACAATATGCTTGAGAATATGTGCATTCGTGAATACCGCTCTGGATAAAAATAGCATTATTGTTATAACAATGGCATTATAAAGAGAAATTTACACAATTTTAACGACAATCACGTAAAAACTTTGTAAATTTTGTGCATTTATATGTATACATATGTATATAAATAAAAATATGTAAGTAAAACTATTTCGTATCGATAAATATTTTATGATAAGCATATTTATTAAAAAAATTAAATCCGAAAATTGACAAAATTGAGTTCAATTATGCCTATATATGATCATATATGACTATGTATGATTATATAAAAGCCAAATGAGGTGCCATATATAACCATATATAATAATGTATTACCACATATGACTATATACGATTGTATATGGCTGTACATGCTTACACATGACTATATATGGATCCTTTCGAACATCCAAATGAAACTTTTGATATGTCAATATACGTATATATATATATAATGGTATAAAGCCATATATGGGTATATACGACCGCAAACGTTCATATATTATTGTATGTTGCCATAATTCGTTTATGATCATATATATTCATATATCTTAATATATAATTTTCTTATATGATCATATATGATCATATATAAGTATATATGACCTTATATAAAGTAATTTTGACCCGGGTCTTGGCAGAGTAGTACTACATATTATATAACATGCAACGATATATTTTAAGTGATATTATTATTAAGAAATAATGAAATAGAAGATATATCTTTGGTTTCGAAAGTCTAAATATTCTGTTAACGTTGATAAATTCGTAAATTCGATACGCTACAAAAACTATAAGAAAAATGCCAAAAGAAGGCAATTTTGGCAATTAAACATGATTTAATATTCTATTTATATTATAATACTCTAAAATATTTTCGCCTTGTTTTGTTTTCCTAAAAAGCATTTAAATAGATAGGGACACCATGCATCTTACCTTTCTAACTATCACCCATATATGTCATATTTTTACCTAAAACTATTTGAACATTTTTTACCAGGTCAGTATTTGATCATTTTTCAAAAACGAAAATTTTTTGAATCTTTGTATGGAAAATAATCTGCAAGTTATTCCAGTCTAACTGAAAAATGATAAAATACTGACATAGTGAAAAATGTTTTCTTTAAAAAATGTAAAACAATATATTTAATTTTTAAACTACTTACAACATATTAATGGAGTTACAAGAAGAAAATTTGAAATTCTGGAAATTTTGGACCACCCTAACGCACATCGCAGCCAAGCACACGCACATGCACACACACACATTCCGCACGGAAAAGTCCTCTAGTACTTACGTACTATAGTGTGGACTATATCGTGTACTATAATGTGAATTATAGTGTGCACTGTAAGGTAAAGGTACCAATAACTGACCACTGTCCATTCCCTGGCCATTGATAGGAGTTTTATTTTTTATTAATCTTTTACAATGGAATTTTTAATATATTATTGCTGAACAATATAATTTTACTATTTAGATAACTACATAAAAAAATAGTACATAAAACTTTATATAAGGTATTTTAAAAAATGTTTGAATAATTGTACACGAATGCATCGTGTTTTTCGATCGATTTCTTACGAACTATCTAAGAAAAGTGCTGGTTAAGCTCATAATTATCAAAATAATAAGTTTTTTTGCTTGACAAAAGCTTTTATAAATAGAAAGCACGAAATTGGATATTTATATTATCTTTTATATAAATATTTGCGTGGCTATGTATTGGTACGTAAAAATCTATATCTCGCCCGATAACTAACCGACTGGTCAGTTATTGGTCGAGATATTTTAATATTCTTTTATGAACTCTTTTTGAATAAAAATAGTAAATAAAGTTATTCATAACATTTTTTTGTTTATTTTGTTCATGTTGTATTTATAATCTCAAAATAGCCAAAAAGGTTGTATTAGAAGAAAAAAAGTAGTTGGACTGAGAGATTAAACGATTAATGACAATAATAAATATAGGGGAGAGGTGTATAGTATGAACATTTTGTAGTTCTGGGCTACTGTCGCGAGTTGACGGTGCTTCGCCACGTGGATTCGATGTGTGTTTGGGTTCTATTAAACATAATTCGCGACCAGTATTGATCCTTCATGAGTCGACTGGGACGTTGATATAGGGTAAACTACCGAATAGTGCTTAAGGAATTTCTCACTTTATACATCAGATTTTTGTATGATAATATCGTTTCTATAAAACAAATTGACACTTATCGAATGTATGAAACTTCAATTTATCAGTAAAAGAACATTAGAAGTGTTAGATGTTATTGTTTAATTAGAAATTACAAAAATAGTCCGAAGAGCACATATATCCCAGTAGATAGACGATTGTAAATGTCCATTTACTTTGTTAGTCTATCGATTGAGTGTTTAGGTTATACATAGCAAAGACCCAATAAATAGACGATATTTTTGAAGATACTTTATTGCATATAAAAAGAATATTTCGTTCATAAACGAAATGTTCTTTCAATCAAAAATCATATTTAATCTAATCGTAACAAGCTTTTATGTAATTAGAATTTGAAATTTTGTTTGAAAAATAATTATTTTCGTAGATATAATAATATTTATAAACCGTCTATCTACTGGGCAGACTATTCTACTCCGGATTATATTATTTATTTACGCACAACATAAGCTAAAATACTATAAATTGCTTGTTGTACAGCATGATTAATACGATTGTCGTCCAGTATGAAACATGTAAATTGAATAGTAAAATATTACAACTATTTACTTTAATCTTTTTTCAGAAGAAAAATGTCTGCTATGATTTTGTCATGTGTGTTGAATATAATCTCCAAACATTGATTAAGCTTTATTTGTTATTTTTCGTTATTCATTTAACTATAAAATACTATATTTTAATAAATATGCAGTATTGTTGTTTATAACGCAATAAAGATGTTGTGAGTATTATTATAAACCATTTAGATTTGAATATCAACTAAAAATAATAAGTTACTGAACAAAACTTTTTAGAAATTTCAAACATCACTTTTACATTTATGTATATAATTTTTGTGGGTGCTCGGATTAGATCTTAGCCAATGATTTTCTTCGCAGAGGACTATACAAGGAACAAATTTGTTTCTGAAAATTTAATTTTCATCGTGTCAATAAAAAGTTATGTCCAAAATAGCTACGGGTGTTGATACTGAACGACGCATTTATGTTCAACAATATAATGTTTTATTATACATTTAAATTACTTTAGATACGCTTTACAGATGATGGGCAGTTATTGCGACGTGAAAAATTAGACGCTGGGGCAGCCATTTTTACTGGCCATGTATTGAGACATTGGGACAATTTTCATTTTTCTTTATAATTAATTTAATATTGCATAAAATGTTGTTTTTCTTTGCTTATTAGATATTAACATCAGTATATTTCTATATGCAAAAGAGTTTCTACATTAAAAATGATTTTCTGCATTAGAATTTAAAAAGATTTCCTTGGTGAGTTCATACGGTGAGTTATTCGTACGTTTACCTTACTGCGTACTATTTTCGCAAATTAATTGCGTAATTTACGTAAATTTTAATATTTTAAAAAATTACATTAAGATCAAACTTTACATCTATAAATCTAAGTATAATGTTATGTATTTTCTTCCGTCATCTTCGTCACTTATTTGCTTATTAAGCCAATCTTATAATCTGTAATAAAATAAAGTGAGGGAAATTTTACAAACGCACACAGACACACACACATAATTCATAAAAATAACTGTGATTACTTATCTATTTGTTCAAAATTAAAGTTTGAATAAACTAAGTGCCAGAGAATTGGCAGCCTGGGATTACATAAGATTTATATACCTCCTAATATCTGACCTATCAAAACATCAGTTAACATGAAGCAAAATGACCCGCCGTATTTAAAGTTATTTTTACCGTTGGATATACTAACATTTAAGAACTTTTTCATTAAATTTTTTTATTATTTTGTTTCGGAGACCCAATCAAATTTATGAAAGATAATAATAAACTATCCAAGTTACTCACTCGATTACGCTTACTCGTTATCAGAAAATTATATATTTGCATTTTAGTTTTAAATAAATTATTAAGAAATGAATGAATAATATATGTCTTAGAATTTACCATGTAACGTAGTATAAGTATCTAATATTTATTATATATTTTATTTGAAAATGTATTGTATATTAATAAATAATTAATTATAGAAACGTTAAAATTTTTCTATAAAATTATATCTCAATTTACTTAAAAATTACTTAAATGTATACAAAAAATTATAAATAAAATAGTTATATTTGAAAATCATAATAAATAAGTAGTGTATTATTATTTCATTTTAAATGTATGATGGTAAAATAAAAGTAATAAGAAATAAGGAACTAATAGAATAATAAATTTAATTTAATTTAATAAAAATAAGATAAAAAAGTTACAGATAATGAAACAATATAAATTACATTTGCTTATCCATTAATAAATCGAGATACAATAGAAGTTACATATGTTTCTTGGGAGTACGTTGTAGCACGGTGTGATGGGTTTTGTGAAATAGGGATGATTTAATGTTATGTTGGTTATTATAAGAGTTGATTAAATAAATAAGACGTTTATTTATAAAAATATAAAGAGTTCGTTTCGTTTCGCAAGTATGCTCTGTTTTATGATGGTATTTGAAATAACTTTAATATCCCTTAAGAAAAAAATTTCAAATTTTGTCTAAAATTTTCTTTTTATGTACCAAACATGTACACAAAATTTCAAAAACTGAAGAATTGAAAACAAAATGTTTTTCATTTTTGTAGAACTCCACCTTAAGTCATAAAACATATTTCTAATATGTTTTTAGCAAACCTTTTTTTAACTATTATAAATATCTTTTGTGAGTAAGCAATATTATTATTAAAGGAAAAATATTAATTACAATTGTAGATCCATCAATAAATTGAGATACAATATAAGTTACACGTGTTTCTTGGGAGTGCGTTGTAGGACGGTGTGATGGATTTTCTAAAATAGTGATGATGTAAAGTTGTATTGGTTATTATAAAAGTTGATTAAATAAATAAGCCGTTTATTTATAAAAGTATAAAAGGTTTTTTTGTTTTGCAAGTATGCTCTGTTTTACAATGGTATAAAGATAAATAACAAATAAATTTTAAATTAGAAGAAAAACATGAAAAAAAATTATTGTAAAATGAAAAATATGTTTTACATTTGTAAATTCATAAATAAATCGAGATTGATAAACTAGATTTAAAATGTTTCGTTGTCATTAGGCATAATACGATGATTGAACGAATAAATATATTACCATCTACTTTTATAGGAGAGTCTAGAGTTATATTGCAAAATTTTATTGATTCTTTTACTTTGATTTAAACGTTCAGTAAATTCGTTTTATTTGTGACCAAAACTTGTAATCCGAAATGGCACCCTACTTTAAAAATCATTTGCAGCATTCAATACATCTGAATCTTGACGATGAATCTTGGATCCTCCACTATTTTATCTAATCTAATGCACATGGAATATTTCAATGGAGGTAGGATTAAAAGTAATCATAAAGAGTAAGGCCGGAATGTGATAAAACAAATATCTTCAGAAATTATAACATAAAAAAATAATTCCCATGGAAGAATTTACTCTCGGCAGAATACTGTTCGCAAATGTTAGAGGTCCAGCACTGAGATGTAACGGGGATGATAAGAACGGGCCAGTATAACACTTTTCTTTATGATATATTCAAAATTCTACAAGAAATATAAATTTTTAGGCACACGCGAGACACTTCACTCAAAGTTTAGCGTAATAATCATAACTGCAGATTACTGTCGCGCAGCCGAAAATTTCACGTAAGCTTAGTAATCGTAAATTAAATTAATATTTTATTAAAAACTAGCCTAAAAAGTAGGTTAAGTTACGCTTGACGATTTCGCGATGTTTTGTTTTCTTTCAATATCGGCAAAAAGTATTGTACCGACTCTGAGGCGTTTTACAAATTGGTTTTTCAACTCTGAGCCATTCTTATCAAAAGGATATAATCCCTTTATTGTTTCAGCACCGAAAAATAATTTACTGGCATACAATATTCAGCCAGAATTAGCCCGAACTATCACTGCTGGCAAATTCTTTCATGGGTTATAACAAAATGTTTCATACAGTAGTGGTATTCCCTTAATATAATAACAGATATATATATATATACATATATATATAATGACAAAATGAAACACAAAAAACAATAAATATTTTTAACCACATGATAATAATAATAATAAAGAAATACTAAAAAAAATTAAAGATGAAACAACAAAAATCACGATTAGGCAACATAAAAAACGCAATAAAAACATATATATATATATATATATATATATATATATATATATATATATATATATATATATATATATATATATATATATATATATATATATGTATTTATTACGTTTTTTATGTTGCCTAATCGTGATTTTTGTTGTTTCATCTTTAATTTTTTTTTAGCATTTCTTTATTATCATTATTATCATGTGGTTCAAAATATTTATTGTTTTTTGTGTTTCATTTTGTCATTTTATGTGGTTATTATTTTTTGCCATGAAAGAAAATATTCCTGCTAACATGGATATTGCATGTTTAATAAATAGAATGCATGCTTTTCATGTTGAGTTAGTATTTCGAATATCTGAGTATATATATATTGTAAAATTACCTAGGCTTTTTTACAGTGTAGGTGGAAAAAACAGGCTAGAAAAAAAATTCAGTCATGCTATTCGTACAATACACAAACCCAAACAAAGTACTTTGTTTTCTAGGAGGTTTGAACTATGTTTTCTGAAAGTTGGAGTTAACATAGGGTATATAGACACAAGTTTCAGGAGTCCCAACCGGATGATTTTCGAAAAAGTACCTTTATTGTACGGAATGTATTTTTAGTTATACGTAACGGATTTGAACGTACCAAAAAAGGAATTAAAGGTCTTTTTAAGACAAAGAATTTGAAATGTGCTAAACCTAAATTCATGCTGATGTGGTTAAATGCCATTCTGGAAAATTCAAACCATTCTACTAGGTCACACATGGGACCTTAGGGGTTGAAATTTGTTTTGAGAGCTTTTTTTAAAAGTACCTATTATGAAAAACCCTCTGAACTTGATCCCTTTTATAAAACAGTACACAAAATGATAAAATAAGAAATAATTATAATATGCATAAGCGAATATGCAAATGTTATTGATAATTATGAATGTTTTCGTCCCTAAGAACACGAACATGAGTATTGTTATACAATAAGTAGTACGAGTATTATAAAAGATCATTCAATTTTGCGTGTCTCCCAACCCGTGCAGATCGGCGGTTTTGGAAGCCGAAGCAGCTGATTTATACGACTTTGTTTTTTAACTATATTTATAAATATAAGTGACTTGACACTATGCGCAATAGCTTAAATTGTAGTTTTCGGTCCGTAGATTTGAATTATCTGCAAACTGTTTTAATGTTGATGCGATTTTTATTAAATACGAGTATGTAGTTGTTTCATAATAGGTGCAAGAGTTAGTGGAAGTCCATATTTATGAAACACCTTTACAAGGGCTCTTTTACAATAATTTTAACTATTTGCATATTATTTTCTGTATTATGAAGCAATAAATACTTCATTTTAATGAAGACTGAGTAAAATAAGCATGTTTATTCAATTTAGTAGCCTAACCTGTAACTTATAGATTACTAAGTCGATTATATGAGAACGTTATTCATCGTGTATATTAGGCGCATTATTTACGACAGATATAGCAATTGTAAGTAAATGCGATCGAATAAAGTAATATTTACATATTCATTACGTTTCATAATGCGTGCATAAATTATGAAACACCCGCACATCGTGCGATTGCACTGATTCATAATACGTGCAGTGGATCACTTCAGTATTTTATTAATATAATTAATTATTAACCCTGCTGTGCAGAAATTTATTTTCCTGTATATGAATTAGATAGAATATAAGTTTGCAACAATATTTTCTGCAAATTTCTAAAAACTTCTAGATTAAAGCTATACTATTTAGCTTCAATTTGAGAGGTTGTAAATGTCCTATAGAAGTAAAGATTTAAATTTGTGATGAAAAATGTATACAAAAATGATGTGCGTTTTGGACGCGTATACTCGGTTTTCTGCGCAGGGGGGTTAACATTTAATTTGTATTTTAAAGGCATTATCTGTTCAAGGAAAGTCTTGCCCTTCGAGTACTATCACAAGTTTTAATGTTATACGCTTGTTCAATCCAAATTTTACAAAAGTGTAGAATGCACCTCGAAATCCATTCCATAATAGGTATTTTTTACCTTAGGTGCGTACCGATTTGTTCATTTTGGCTGACCTGACGCATATGTATATATATATATATATATATATATATATATATATATATATATATATATATATATATATATATATATATATATATATATATATATATATATATGTGCGTCAGGTCAGCCAAAACGAACAAATCGGTGCGCACCTAAGGTAAAAATACCTATTATGGAATGGATTTCAAGGTGCATTCTACACTTTTGTAATATATATATATATATATATATATATATATATATATATATATATATATATATATACATATATATATAATATAATATAATATAAATAATTTTTTGAAAAATGGAAAAACACTTTCTTATAATTATATATCTAAACTATATTTTCGTGTTATGCAATGGTAAAGCGAAGAAAATAGAAGCAATTCTCTGCTACGTTAACGATAATGATTAAAAATATAACCTCGCATTCTTTAAAAATCGTTTCCTATAGCTACTGTACAGGTATCGACATTTACACACAGACGTACGTCTCTGCAAGCTGGCATGCATGCGCATAGACGGAGCTAGCGAGTAGCATGCTGGTCGCTGTATTCCAACAAATCACCGAGCAGCGATTTGCAAAAACTGGGTGGACTCTAGTGGCTCTCGACCGAGCTCTTATCACTAGATAGGATAAAATAAGAGTACACGAAAAGGACGCTCGAGAATGATCCAACACAGCGGAGAGTCCTTTTGTTAATTGGCCGAACGAGAGAGGGGAGGATCCTCTTCTCTAAAGACGATCGATCAGCTCGCGCCTCAGTAATGCGTTAATCGAGCGTCTTTGTGTATGTTTGAGTCTGCACATAGTTCATGTTTACGTGCGCGTACATGCGGCTTATATAGCTGGCCTACCTATATGAATCACGATTGAGCTAAGTAGATTCGCGGGGATTAGCATAAGTCATTCGCGCATACGTTTTTGCGAGCGGCTACCGATACCCCTCAGACGATGCGTGAGAGACTTTCGTTTGTGAGAACGTACGTGAGAGAATAACGTCAGTAATGTGCGACTGATCTAGCTAAATGCTCTAGTACGACTAAAAACACTAGACAAAAGGGCATAAGAGAATATCAGGGCTGACGCATATAGTTCCCCACTCTTTTCTATATCTCGCATTTCAGTTTATGTCTTTGGGACATTTCTTAGTAAGCCGATTCATTTTTGTACAAGCATGTAGTAGTGTATAACTACAGTTACACACATACGTATGCTAAAGCATAGTGATATTCCAACACGCCCCCTCAAAAACTAATCGACTAACAATTAAACTGAAAAACTAATAATGTACCTTTATATTATCTGTTGTGTATACACATACAATTTATGTACAGATTTTATATAACAATTATATTTATATCAACTTATATATTATAGACTAGACAATCATCCTTCCTTGTACTTTCTCTGGGGAATTACATATGTTCCAACATTTGTTGTATAGATTAGGGAAAACCCAGAAAAACCTAATCAGACTATTTATGATGCTTAATACAATCATCATTTATATAATTATTACGTGTATATTACAAAATTATTTTTCTACTTTTACATAAAGTAGTTCATAACAATATATTATTTATAGACTTAAATACGTATACCATAAGAAACGTCATTAATAAAACCAAATTCAAATTCTTAGTTTTATAAACATAACTGTTAATAACAGATTTATAAATACATATTCTAATTTATTACTTATTGAAATTTATTAATTTTAATCTGTTTCTTATATATATATATATATATATATATATATATATATATATATATATATATATATATATATATATATATATATATATATATATATATATATATATACATAGATTATAAAAAAATATACATTTTATCAATCGTAATATACTTTGATATTTTATGATTAGTTTGGCTGTTTGCAGTTTTAATACAACCATTATTATTTCCATAAATTATAAATATGATTAATCTTTCATTTACATATTTATAGTCACTTTTATTGTAGTATTGACTTTTATTACAATGCTTTTCTAATTTTGTTCTTAAAAAATAAATTATATATTAAGTTTCAGTTTTTCAAACTACTATAGAATTCAATTCAACAGACTTTACACTGCTTATATTTATTTAAACAAATAATCTGTGGTATTTTTTTTTATTATTAATACTGTAATCAAAATCCACTTAATCAATTCAAATATAACTAATACTTCATACAAATATCAAAGTACCTCTTTATTTTCAGATCATAGCTTAAAATATTTTACTGCTGTATTTTCTATTCAAATCATGTGCATATTATTTACATGGAATAATCAATATTATTTTGTAAAGGGGCATCATACTTTTACTCAGAAATAAAACTTTATAATAACTTTAATAAATAATCTTTGCGTATACACTTTCATTCAAGATTATACTACTTTCATTGCAATGAAGTTTATAGATATTATAATATTATTTGACAGCTATGTTTTGAAAACCTTTTTATCTTTTTATAATAGTGAAAAGATAAAACAAATGTTTTTTTATAAATTAACATTTTATACATTTACTAAAGCTTCACTATGTCTTAAATTATATCATAAGTTATTGAATTTACAGATTTAACTATCACATACTACTTCATTACCTTTTCTTTCTATTGCAATGAAGTTTAATATAAATATTATAATATTATTTGAGTACAGTATTTAGCAGCTATGTTTTGAAAACCTTTTTCTCTTTTTATAATAGTGAAAAGATAAAACAAATGTTTTTTTATAAATTAACATTTTATACATTTACTAAAGCTTCACTATGTCTTAAATTATATCATAAGTTATTGAATTTACAGATTTAACTATCACATACTACTTCATTATTACCTTTCATTAAATTGTTCTTATTATACAATTTCCATAAACAGTTTTCATTTGTATATTATATAGTTATAAACTGAATTAATGTATGCATATCCATTATAAATCACATACCTGAGATTTTTACTACTAAACAACAATTTTAGTACTCACTAAATATTTTATATATCATTCTTAGCATAAACCTTGAATAACATTTCAAGTTTTATATTTTATGGATTTCCAAACAATTCCTTATTTGTAATATTAAGTATCCATTTACAATCACATATATTTTTAATTATATATTTTTCATACTAAACCTTAAATAACAAATATGTTTTACTATTGATAGCGTATTCTTATTAAATGCTACCTTATTCTTATTCCATAAGATTATATAGTCCATATGCAATTTTATTATCATAAAAATTCTATAATAGATGTTTTATCCTACCACTCTATTTAGGCTCCGTTACCAATTCATATTTTTCTTAGACTCAAGCCTCGATTATTTTATCGTTATAGGCTTATTTATAAATATTCGTTTTTGATACGAATTTATTTCGTTTTATTAAATTTAGATTTATTATGGCAAATTAAGATTGTCACTATTTTGCGCATCAGTTTCCGTTTTTTTTTTAAATATCGAATTTATTATGATAGTTTTCTGAAAAAAACAAATTCCGATTTATTTATAATCAAGAAAACGAAACGAAATAGTAAAACTATGGCCATCTGACTTTTCAATGCACCAGATTTTATAATATCTAATTGTCCGATTAAGCTATACCACATTTAATATGCCAAATCATCTAATTAATTAATATCAGATTTAAAAAGGCTTTATGCAATGTAATTTATAAATATCAGACTTTTCAAACAAAATTATCTTATTTTTAATATTCAATTTTATAAACAAAACTATCTGGTTCCTCAATATTAGATTTAGAGAATAATTATCAGATTTCTCATTATCCGATTTATTTGACTATAATCATCTGATTTCTTATTACCAGATTTATTTGATTATAATGATCTGATTTCTTATTATCGGATTTCTGTAACCGTATCATCTCATTTCTTAATATCAGATTTCTTCGATTATTATCATAATTATCAGATTTTTCAATATCGGATTTATTTGACTATAATCATCTGATTTCTTATTAGATTTATTCTATTAAATTCATCTGATTTCTTACTATCCGATTTCATTAATCATATCATCTGATTTCTCATTATCAGATTTCTTTAACTATATCATCAGATACATCAGTATCCGATTTATTTAACTATGGCCATCTGATGTCTTAATATCAGATTTATTTAGCTATAGCCATCTGGTTTTGTAATATCAGATTTATTTAGCTTTAGCCACCTGCTTTTGTAATATCAGATTTAATAATCTTCTTCTGATTTATAATCATTAAATTTATAAATATTTACTGATTTTGACATAATGTTCAGATGCATCACTTTATTATCCTAAGAGTTTTTGTTTTTTAATGCAAACTCTTTATAGTACTTTTTCAAACCTTCTACACTCTGTATGTGTCTAGTTTCTATTCAACTAAAATAGATCTAAGCGAATTATCATTAACTATCGCTTTCAAATTTGCATTATTGCGATTATTGCATAAGTTTTTTCCTTTTCTTTTAATAATCATTTTAATATCTACTTTTGGAAACATCAATAAACTATAATGTAAAAAATTTGTGCAATAGTAAATCTATGCCTTTAAGTCTTTTATTTAATACCAAAAACATTCTTTTATGTTTTAGTTTAATAGAGTGATTACATTATAAACATCTTTTATGAACTATAAACAACGGACTTTAATCAAACTTATACCTTTACACATTAGTGTAATATAACTTTTAAATGTAGCTTATGTAATTAATAATTTATTTATATTCTAGAAATTATATTCTATTTTATAAACTTTACATTTATGCCACAATATATCTATTAAGTTATTTTGATAATCTTATGTATTTCAATAGATATTTTACATTTATCTACTTTAAAATTTATAGATATTTCATTGTTTAACTGCTTACCATTTTCAATCATTTTTACCGTCTTATTTCCAATCGTATACAACATCATCATTTTAATGAAAACAATCTTAGTTTTCATTTCTTGTATTTTTTGTTCAGACTTCTCATATGGAGCCATAAATATGACTCTAGTTCGACTTGCGATGCGGCACGCTTCAACGCGTCACCACGGACTTCATGGAGAGCTTGACTGGCTCGATTGGAATCTCGACTAGAACAATGAGGCCCTTGTGCCTGCCACATGTAGTCGATAATTTCGACTTTTCTTCTCTGCGTCGTAGTTACGGAAATTCCATTCTTTGTCACAGATTTTTACAAGTCATTGATTGGTACTTAATAAAATTCTGAAACAAATCATTTTGTTAATAACCACAATTTTAAAACTTCACTGTTAAGAAGCAGAAATTATTTTCTTATCTTTGAACTTTCACGGAATGAATATTTTGTCATAAATGCTTTGCTATATTTGCATTCAATATTCCAATTTGTACTTCTCCTATAATTATTTTGTTATACTTGAAGTTTTCTTTGTGCTAAGATCTTCAATTTAACAGATTCATCTTTCATAGTGATAATCCATTGTTTCCTTCTTTATCTTTCGGCCATTTAATCCCTTTTCAAATTTATTCAGCATGTTGAGAATATTTGTCGACATTTCGACAGACAGATCAGTATTCCTCTTAAAATTTCACGCGTCTGCAGGCTTAGAGATGCCACAGTGCTGGAGTCACTACTCTCAATTTATTGTAGTAGCTTCGTATATAATAATTGTCTATTATTAAACATCTGTTTGTCTCATTTCACACGTTTTTCACTTATTCTTCTCGATTAAAATTTTATTTCTTTGTGCACTAAAATGCACTTTCACAATGAACACGACGATCGAGATTTTCAATATAAACAGTTATTTTTACACAGTCGAAATCACAATTATTTAACCACGTATCTGGGACCATAACCTATTGGAAATGGGTGTTAAATAAATGATAATACACAATGTATATTTCAAATAAAATAACTTTCGTTTATTCAAACTCGCACAAGGAAGGAATAACGTCAGTAATGTGCGACTGTTCTAGCTAAATGCGATTTCAAGGTTTTATTATATTCAAAAAACATGTATTTCTGATATGAATGTGGGAATTCGTATATAACTTTATTCAGTTTCTCTTTTTAATTCATATTTCGTAATAAAATTTTTTTTAAAATCTAATAGCTTTGCATAAAAAAACTATATCAATGGTGAAAATTTTGTATGTACAAATTCCCACATGACCAACAAAATTTTAAAAATATTTTGCTTTATAGTTTTATAAAATATTCGAATTTACCGAAAAAGAACAGGTATTATATGACAAGTGAGTCATTTTTACCTTATATGTATTATCAATTAATTGAAAATTTAAAGGTGTAATGTCCCATTAAAGAAAATACATATATTGGTACTTCAAAACGATTTTTCAATGCAAATAGCGCGATGAATACGTTTGAAAATACGCGGGTATTTGATTTCTCCCTCGCACTTACGTACGTGCATATAGGTACGCGCACCGCAGACGCGTCGGCGCACAGTCACGTGGTACGCTATGGCAACGACTCTCTCAGATGCTACAGTTGCTGCTCATGTATATAGATATACTGGCGTTGCGTAAATATAAAAATCACTCTAGTTATTTATTTCTCACTCATCGAAAATTAATTAATTGTGCTATGTTATGCATTAGTGTCTCCTGAATAACGTGCTGCAACCCGCTTTTACATAGTGTTCACCATTTCGGAGAAAAGAGCCAAAAAAGGTTTGTTTACTGATTTCCCCCACTACGATACAGTTTTCAACTTTTTTTGTGTAGGAATAAAAAGTTTCTAATTGACTAAAGATACTAAATATCCACATTGCAGAGCTGGAGGTGAAGAGTGTATTTTAGACCTTCGTTAAATATAAACGTACTTGGAAATATGACAAAGTTACAAGTAGCACTATTTTTGTAAGTTCGGGAAACGTTGCAGTAATAGGAAGTATGGAAACGCGAATAGTTAAATTTGTACCAAACACTCAGATGACTCAAGCTCAACGCATCCGCGACATTCGCGAATATATACACGTTCTTCTGAGAATGGCTCGTCTTAATTTCTTTAACTATGAACAATGACATAAATCGCCGCCGTCACTCTCTAGTACTAGTCGCAATACGCCGTTCTACATTACGCATACTTGCTCGCCTCAATTATAATGAAACGCATGATTTTCAAAATATGCTTTGATGTAAGACTTTTTGTTTTTTGCCGAAACAGAGAAATGTCTTATACTTGATGAAATTAAAATATCGCTTGTGTTGTAGTTAAGGCTGCCGCCAATACCAAGACTTCAAGCCTTGAGAACTCAAGACGAGATTAAGACAAGACCTTACTCAAAAGTTTCAAGACGAGACTAAGACCATATACTAAGAAGACAAGAAGTCTTGAAGTCATGTCTATTTGTTTGACTTATTAAAGATTTTACAGAAGTAAGATAAGTTACAATTCGTACGAGAATTTTGAGTGCAGACTGCCAATCGCACGTTTGCTTTGTATAAAGTTGATTCATACACAGGGAAAAGTGAATATTACTGTAAATAGTAAATACAAGCGAGTGTACATGTCGTTGAAGTTGGGAACGTTCTTGGAACTAAGTACGAAATTTGTATTATAGGTGTTTTATAAGTGCGAACCCGCTCATTCAGGTGCCAATAGACTTTAAATGATTGAAGAATCTATTGTGCGGAGTTTTAGCAAAATTTATCATGTGGATAGTATAAAAATAACCTAAAATAGTTAAATACTTTCGATTACTTCTGATGTTAAGCCCTGCCCCCAAAAACGTATTATGCATTACATCGACAATATTTTAATTGATGTATTAGCCAAGTTTCATCAGTATTTATCATGCGGAAGGCATTTAAAGATTAAAAAAAACCTATATTTAGGTGATTTTTAATTTTTATTGCAAAGTCTAAAACTCTGAACCTGCTAATATTTTACATAATTGATTCGACATAATCTAATAGATGTACTTCATTTTTTAATTTTTACTTTAAAATGTCTCATCTTGCTTCGTCTTGGTGTAAGCCCTAAATGTAATTATGCTGAATTATCGACTTTTACATATGTTTATATTTTTATAACTTTAAAAAGTTCTTTTAACTTATTATCCAAAATACACCACGTAAATAAATTGCTAGGCTATTTTTAGTAAAGGGGAAGGTGCGACAACACAGGGTGCGAGGCAATAAATAAAACGGGGTACCGGCTTAAACTCGTATCATATGTATGGTTGTGTCGTACAAAACCGATTAAACTCTCTTTAATATTTAATTATTTGGGACAGATATGTCGGCAATAAAGTAGTCATTATTTTAAATTTCGACTTACTTATTGACAGACTAACAACAACCGAAAAAACATCTATAGAATACACTTAGTGAAAATCTGAGCACATCATTACGTTCTAGAACTGCACTTAAGAGCTTTAAACATCGGCGTCAGATGTAACGGCGATGGTAATACGGGTAATACAGGGTGCCGCCAGATATTGAATAAGCGCATGGTCTAAATATATTTAAAATTGAACAAAAATGACTTTGATAAATGTTAACACTATGCTAATAGAATAGTGTTCATATTAATTATTTATAAGCGCTCTATTTACTTTTATAGATTTTATTGTGAAAATTAGATGATAATAAATAAAAATAATTTGTGCAAAAAAATTAACTCATATAGTGTAAAAAACGAATATTTTTGTTAGTTACACATTTTGCCCCATTCTGCCTTATATTGTATCAAGAAGGAATAACATTATCATGTAGCCAATGTCTTGATAAATAAATTGTGCATAAATAATTTTTAAAAATTAGTTTGCTTTAAACGATAAAATTATATTATATAAAATGATATATTATAAAATTTATTATTATAAAATGATATATTATAAAATGTATTATTATAAAATGATATATTATAAAATGATATATTATAAAATGTATTATTATAAAATGATATAATAATACATATATGTGTATGCAAAGCCATATACAAACAAACGTAAACAAATTTTGAAGAGCGTTTGTCTCGGAATTTGCATATTAATTAAGTAAGCTTATCGCATAAAAATTCGCGTAAAAATTGTCGATGCTTGTAAAAGTATCTTCAAGCACAGCGACTTTAAATAGCGCAATACGTGTTAATAGCGGAATGCGGCGCGATTATAAGCCGATAATTGAAGTTATTATTGGCAAGGCGGCAGCAGCTCGGAGGAAAAAGAGAAAGGTAATGGTTTAGCGTGACCAGGGATCACAAGAGAGCCTGCTCATTCGGACTCGTTAGCGGAAATCGCTAGCTATACAGCGAGCAAGGTACTGGCCTATCGCGGCCTTCCACTACTAAAGCCGTCGACGTCTAGCCCGTGACTCAGACCGCGAGTTACGGGTTGTGAGCCAATGCCCCATAAAGGTCCCAGAAAGCCTTTCTCCCCCCCCCCCCTCTCTCTCTCTCACTGTAGCCCGCACTGAAGTTCTCGAGACGTGATCGGGCTGGGCACTTTATTCTGCTCGGTTCCACTCGGTTGCGCGGAGAGTGAGGCGACCCGACTCTGTCCGCCGTCGCCAGACGTCTGGAGCATCGCGCGCGGTCGCTCTTTGCCCGCGCGCTATGTGGTCGTGATTTATCGTTAATTAATTTGCCGCTTATGTAATTCTCGCGGAGCCCGACGATACAAACTTGTCTTGTCGCTGAAAGGGCTTGATCGTCCGTTTTTTCACTCTTCATTTTTCTATTACTTTTGAATTTACACAAAAGATAATACACAGAATTTGTATAATTTCAAACAGTTTACACAAACTTTGGGCAATCCCGAGAATCTTATTTTAAAATTAATGATCGTAACTTATTTATAATTTGCTTTTCGTAATTGTTTTTTAAATAAAATGTTTGTCACCTTGAATGAAGTAAAAAATAATGTTCATATATTTCGGAAAAGATAATAATAATAATAGATAACCTGCGTGGAAGCAGCGTAGCGATTCTTTATTTATCAATCATGTAAGCCAAGACGTAGAAGTGAATTTCTAACCAAGTTATACATTAAAATTGGGCCAAAATATGCAAGAAATTTGAAAATACAAAAAAACTAACCTTATTCATTATTTTACACGATATTTTGCCAGAAGATTATGACGAATCCATTTAATAACTACTGTTTCTCATTTATTTAAATGAATACTTAAGATAATTATTTAACCACAGACATATAACGAAGCTCGTTATACCGCCGGCAATAAAACAAAATGTACGGTTGTAATGATTAATATATATTTAATTAATATTTTTCATTGTACACTCACCGGAAAGTGATTCGCTTTCGAACGTGACGAGGTGGAAGCTAGTGTCACCTACCGACAGTTCACCAAGCGAAGTTTACGTTTCTATGGGGGTTTCCCATCTGAACCATGTTAACCACCTTAACTAAATTAATTTAAATTCGCGACGGTTGGTTGTTGATGGGTGATGGTTGATGGGCGATGTTGATGGGCGATGGTTGATGCTCGATGACAACTTTCATACAACTTTTATCTAAGTTTTTATATACTTTTTAGTTATTATTTTTCGTGGATTTCGTGTGTACTTTCGGTCTTCCCGCTTTTCATGAAATGATCAGTATATTTTTATAATTTTTTGTACTTTTTGTTCTGACTAAACTTTTTACTAAGGTCTTACTAAATTTTTTAATTTACACATCTGTCTCTTCGTTTATCGGTCCTCGGTTACTTAATTTTATGTTTTCTAAAGCCATATTTATCCTTGTTTTTTACATTTCTCTTACTTATTTACCTAATTGTTTCCCTTTTAGATATTTGTTTTATGTTGTCATACGCACACACACACACACACATATATATATATATATATATATATATATATATATATATATATATATATATATATATATATATATATATATATATATATATATATATATATATATATATATATATATATATATTAGAAAATTATATACATATAATATGAATATGAAGGTGCGTGGGTAGGTTGGGCCGTCGGATACTTGAATAGGTTGATGGCCATTGGATGCCTAACATAGATTGAAAATTAAATTTAACAATAAAAAAAAGATTCGAGTATTAGAAACAAATATCCTTTATATTTCGATTATATTTAGATAGTAGAGCACACCAATTTTTCGCGATATTTCATCAAGTATCTCTATAAATTTAGTTATCTCGATAGATTTAATTTTTTGTTTTCGCCACTTTTGTAACCAATATTGATACTGATATATCCCTTATACTAACTACTCAAAAGTAGGGCGAGCGAAGCGAGCTTGTCAGGGGAATTGGGGCCTCGTAGCGGTCGCCGATGTCTCCCTTGGATTGATTGATTGATATGCATTTATTTGCTTATTAAAAACAAAAATATAACATAAACAGGGGTTATGGATTGATATATCCATAACCCCTGTTCATTCCATGATGGTTCTTTTTCAAAACATAACTTTCAAATTCTACATACAAGCGTCAGCAAGCGAGCTAGTTTATTATTAACTTAATTAATATTTCTTAGAGTAATAAAGTGCACCTACCTTAACAGTACGAAAATCGCATTGTTTAAAAATGTAAGGGTATAATGGGATATTCACTCGGGGTATAATGAGACCGTCCTTAATTATATGAATAAAATAACCTACAAAAGTAAATTACTCCGATGCAGTTGTAATAATTTGACAATATTATAATCGGTAGGCGATTTGTGAAGTAACTAGTTTTACAAATCTTACCGTTTTATCGATCTGAATTTTTGTTCCGTTTTCTATACAAGTTTTGTTTTGAATGGCGGTGGTTGATGTCAAGTAGTGGTACCGGTAATCGATCAGCCACTACTGCCTTCCTGATAAAGAAAGTCCTTATCTGCATTTTTTGTTAAAGATGAGTTTTTTATATCGTTGGATTCGTCTTGAAAAGACGGACTTACTTCTGCAGGTTAAAAATAGAAAATATAATTTACTCTTAAAATAAGTGTACCTTAATAAGGCTTATCTACAGCCTTTTACAAACAATACGGATTTAAAAAAAGTATGTGCAATCAATCATCCATTTGTGCATAATTTTCAGAGTGAGCTTTTTTTCATCAGGAAAATGTTGATTTTATTAATTAATCAGATTAAAGAAGAACTCGTATCCGTATGTACACTCAGGGTGTATATACCGGTAATCGATCAGCCACTACTGCCTTCCTGATAAAGAAAGTCCTTATCTGCATTTTTTGTTAAAGATGAGTTTTTTATATCGTTGGATTCGTCTTGAAAAGACGGACTTACTTCTGCAGGTTAAAAATAGAAAATATAATTTACTCTTAAAATAAGTGTACCTTAATAAGGCTTATCTACAGCCTTTTACAAACAATACGGATTTAAAAAAAGTATGTGCAATCAATCATCCATATGTGCATAATTTTCAGAGTGAGCTTTTTTTCATCAGGAAAATGTTGATTTTATTAGTTAATCAGATTAAAGAAGAACTCGTATCCGTATGTACACTCAGGGTGTATTAATTAGCGTGTTAGCTGACGATACTTGACTATCGGTTTATACGTTAAATAATATGTTAAAATTATGTACGCTCGGCATTAAGAATATCTGGTCGAATTCATTTGGATGTTTTTGAAATGCTGCAACTTCATCGGATCAAATGCTCGTTTTCGCTAACCTCATTGGAGGATTTATAAAAATTAAAACAAATTCGTCCAGATATTTTTAACGTCGAATGTACGTTTATATAAAGTAGACAACATATTCTTTCAATAATTATATATAAGATGGGTGTAGGTACTGTAGCCACCTTAAGGAACTTTGTTTTCCAAGTAGATATAAATCGGATTTTGGGGCCTCGGAAACCATTGAGTCATGTTATTTGAACCTATTACTCTAATACCTCATAATTTTTTCTCATTAGGTATTATTACCTCATTAGGTCCACAATTACCTCATTCACTCTCTGAATTTTAATTAAAGAAGTTGTAAGTAGTTGAAAATTGGCCACTTTATCAACAGTGTTGGTAAAGTGGCCATCTATCCGTTTCAATGGTAAAGTTGTATAGTAAGTGCTACAAAAAATCAAGACTAGCCTAGCAGAGACTTCCTCTACGTGTTATTCAACTATATAGTGCCGTAACGTACGCCTTGGTGTCGATATATAGGAATTATTATGTCTAGGAATTTTAAGGGAAAACCGA
>OX424573.1:50599332-50619332 GCA_949152435.1 Gastracanthus pulcherrimus | reverse complement strand
CAAGGGAGCCCCCCTCCAAGCCCCAGGGAAGACACCACCAGACATACGGGAGAGCCTTAGCTACAACGCTTTGGGGAATACCGTTCTCACCCCTAGCCTGCGACGAGAAATGAGCAACAGCCAGGACTACGTCCGTCACTGCAACGTCTTTGAAATCAAAGCCGTCGTCACTGGCCAAGTCCAAGATGCTACCCAAATCAACGTCACCTTCACTCTGGGAGACCGATACCCCCGCAAAGTGCGAGTTCAGCTCACCCAGGGAGAAGCCATGCAACCTCCCTCCCCGTGCCCTTGGCAGGAGCCCCAAGCCCTTTAGTTCTTTCCAAATATCCTTCTTATTTTCTAGGGCTTCAAAAATCTTATTCTGCATATAAGTCTCCCACGCGATTTTCATGCGTTGTTCTGCTTCGACTGCGAGAGATTGGTACTCCTGCTAGAGATTACCGTTTTTTGTGCGTTTAAGTCGTCTGCGTACGGCGTCACGTTTTTTTATTATGTGAGCCAGATCAGCGTCAACCCATGGGGGATTTGCTTTATTTTTTGGTGTAAATTGCTTCAGTGGAGCGAGTTCATCTATTGTCCCCACGAGATTGGCGCTGAGCTGTCCTAATAAATTGTCCATATCGTTGTTGTCCAAGCAATCAAACGCCGCCCAGTCACATTTACTCAGGTAAGATAAAAGATCTTCCTGTTCTATTGTTTTAAAATCTCTATGTAACTAAAAGTGTCGGTGATGGGGCTATTGTTTAATTTAAAATCTATTTCAACATCTATGAGTGTATGATTGCTGGCAAAGGGCGCCGCCTGATTGCTGGCATTCAGCACCACGTCGTTGTCATCTGTCAAAACGACATCAATCCATGTGTGAGACCACTCTTGAACAGGCTCGCATTCAGATCACCCATCAAAATTTTGTGGCTATAGTCCTGCGTGTATGTTGCTAGCTTGTCAATTACGTCAGAATTTTGTAGGAATGGTACATACGGTGGCCTATAAATTAGAGCAACGAATACGGGGGGAAGGTCGCCCTGTTGCACGCGACACATAATATATTCAGGAATATTGGGTGTACCATCCTGGGTGGTACGTGAGCGGCTTAGTATGGTAGCCTTAAAACAATTGCGTACATACATACATAACTAACCCACCCCCAAATGTATTCCTATCTAATCTTAAAATTGAATAACCCTTGATCTGAATGCGATTGTCGTCAACGTTGTGAGCAAGGTGCGTCTCAGCAATACCAAAAACGTGGTAGGAGGGACCGGATAGACGGTGTTGACGGAGTGTATCAATGTGACAATCTAGAGAGGTCACATTGATAAATCCTGCTCTCAGTCCCCTACAGTGCACCCCCCCCCCCCCCCCCACCAGTGTCCGCTGATAGTCATTCATTTGTGACAGCCTCCTTTTGATTATTTGTTTAAATGTCCGACATATCTTTTCCATTTGTAGTTGTGTTTCCTGTTTTTTGATTTGTATTTGGTGCAATTTGTGGAGTTTCATACGATGCTAAAATTGCTTGGAGGTCTGCCACTGTTAAAAATTCGTGGAAGACATCGCCATCCAATATTTTCTGTTCTCACGACAACAACCGGTAATACATACCGGTTCCCGGTAATATTCCTGTGATAAAAACGACGCAGATATTAAATGTTACTACAGTATCACTGCAATATTACTACTGTATATTACAGGAATATTTAATATTGCGTGTAGTACTCATGTGAGATTGCTGCAATATTGAGTGCTATGTAGGTATCTTATATTTGATACAATACATATAGTGTAGGAGTTGCGGTATCCCAGAATAATGCATACGGCGAGATCTCGTATATGTGGCCACATTACCTGCACCCAACTTATATATAAACAATCACTTTAAAGCTATTTTTGCGACGGAAAATTATAAATATTAATTTTTATAAATTTTCAAAAAATAGCAACAAAAGTTTTGTTTAATTTATATACGTTAAATACTATTAAAATAAGAACATATATTTTTTATTGCATATTTGAATTTCTAATTTCAGAATACATGCATATACGTATTAAGTTTATATAAGTCCACCGCCTGATTTTAGATAGAGAAAAGCCCGATTTTAATAGGGCCCAAACCAATATGGTTTTAATGATCGATATAAATGATCAATTAAACTAAATGTGTATCCATATGATATTTTAAAATGAGATATTGAAATACTGCAATAATAAATAATTTTCCCATACTAAACTTCCAAAATTATAACATCGACTGGCCAATACCAATCGTTTCAAAATAATTCGCGGAAAATTAAAAATTGCAAATAGAAAATATTTTTTAATAAGTTCAAGTCGAAAAAATTCTGAATAATACTTTACTGTAAATAATATTTTTTTTTTTCATAAAGGCGTCATTTTGTTATTTTTCAATAAAAATGTCTAAATTAGCTACCTGTGAGAATAACAAGCCTACAGTACAATAATCCGTTCGAATTTTTTATTTCAGGCAACCCAAACTGACGCTATCGCCATGACCAGCCACCTGCCTTTTTCTTGGATGTCCACTTTGGCCGTAAAAAGAAATAAAACATAACAAAATAAACTTAAAAAAAATTTGTATACTATAAAATGTCATTAAAAACATATAAAAAAATTGGAACAATTGCATTTTATTATCTTGTAAAAAAAATTGCACAAAAATAGTTAAAATTTAGGCGTTTACACAGGACTAACCCCTTAAATGAATCATAATTTTTGTATTAAATGCAAGTTTTGAGGTATTTAATGAAAATAATTTTGTACACCTAAAAATCGAAGTCAGCGTACAATTTTATCTTAGAAAACATGACTTCTGATTCCAAAAGATCAGTAAATATTGAAGCAATATTAAATAAAAAACAATTACAAATCTGTCTTTAAAAATTGATAAATCAAGAAAAAGGTGTATACCCGGTAAAGAATAAGATATTTAAAGATATATTAAAAAATCTTCTGATAATTTGTGTTTGATGGGTTAGATGGGTATGGTAAAAGTATATGGTGAAATCTCCAGAACATTTAACTTTCATGTGTTGAAAATGAGGTCAACTTAACTTAGGAGCACAGCTCTAATTTTTTTCACACAACTTCTCGAGACTATAAACAATTAATATTTGCCCATGAACAAGCCCGAAAAAGTGCTTACCGAATTTAAAATGATTTATAAAATACGGCAGGTTAGAATTTCCATATATATATTTTTCTTGATAGTTCTAAAATATTTGTGCACCTATTTTTATTTTTTTTTTATACTTAAATCAAATATTTGTATTGCATTAATTAACAAAGACAAAGATGCGTGACTACTCACTTCTGATTCCGAGAGATCTTTTGAGGAGGATGAGGATTCAAATGAGGTCAAAGAATTACATTCCCTAAAGGACAACAAAAATGGTATGCTTTATTTGATGGCTTTTATTATGGTTCGTTTATAGAATAACGAGACCGGAAGGGTAAAATTATTTTAATACAAATTCAACTTTTTATTTATTGATTAAATTTAAATTATAAATTTGGCTTATTGAAATTAACAATTTAAACGTTTAAATTTAATAATTTTACCTCTAAAACGACGAAAACACCTTCTTTTCGTTATATTTTTCTGTTCACTCCTTTTTTTCCGTTTTTTAACTCTTCAATTCGTTTGTGCTTTACGTACTCTTTCTTCTTTCTCACTTTTATTTCACTCAAAACAGGTCTCATGATTGTAAAATGCAAAGAAACTTCTTCTCGTATTTGTATTATTCAGTTTTGCTAGTTGCAATAAGAGGTTATGATGTTTAAACAAACGCGCGTTGTGGACGCGCGTTGTGGACGGCGCATTGGGGATACGACAAAAATCGATGTAAATTTGCTATTTTATTAATACATATTAGATTTTAGGTATAATGCAAAGCTATTTCTCAGAAGTTTATCAAATATTATATTTTGGTCATTTATTTCATCGATTTTAATTAATATTTATAGCGCAAACGTGCGTTGCGGATGCGACATTTTCTTTGTTCGTTTTTTAATCGAATCACTTAGGTGATATTTAAATTTTGGGCATTCTGTTTACTAAAATAACAAAAAGCGATTATAATAATACAACATAATACTGTTGATATATTTCACACATATTAAATACTTTTTAAGTTAATTCAATTGCTATTTATTGAGTTATTCTTCGTATAGTGGATGCGACACCAAAAACCTATGACAATGTTCAAATGTATTTAACTCCGATTTTATGAATAAAATTCAGATATTATCAATATTATCTTATTCTTTGATTATTTCTTAGTAAGAAATAATTTTTTTATATTTTACCAGGTCAATTTTGCACACTATTAGAGAAACTATAATTGAAATCGGGAATACGACATACGAGAAATATGACAGTTTAGACATTTGATTGATAAATTTAATTAATGTATGATAGAAAGTAAACATAAAAATGTAATAAACAATAAGCTTAAGCCTTAAACAATAACATAAGCCTATGTGAAACAGTTTAATACAGTTAAAATATAAGAAAAAACTGATTGTACCTCGAGTCGTGTAAATTAAAGGTTTGGGAGTTTTCCCCATATGGAAGCTGAAAGTTTGGTTTTTGCCCATTTTCATGGAGAGCGGTAACCTGGATGATTTCACAGAGAATCAGTCATACATGTTCACGCACTGTACTAGATTGTACTTCTCAGAAGAAAACTCCGGAGATGCGGAAGATCAACAGCGTTCTAAAGCTGGATAGCTCTTAACTCTATGGTTTTTTACATTGTTTTTAAACAAATATTAAAGAGCTCCCAGTTTGACGTTTCCCGTTTCCGTATTGTTCTTCTTAGGAGTGTTATCAAAGTAAAGAGCGTGAGGTCGCAATGGCCGAAGCCGCGCAGTACCATACGAATTTGCTTTCGCTACTATGAATACAATAATTTGAAGCAGGTTGCTCGGTGCACATCAGGGGAGAGTTAAGGAACATATGTGCGAGCTTACGAGCGCACTAACATGAAATGTAAATGGCATTACAAAGTTTTTGTTTGCTCTAACTATACTTTTCTGTGATTTAATTACATTATAATTCCAGCAGTATTATGGTATACTCAAAATGTATATGAGTGATTCTCTGGCAGATCGAGAGCAAACATTTTTTCTGGAAATCCAGCCAAAAGGTTCCTTTTAATATCTAGAATGCTAGTAATTTTTTTCAGATTTTTTTAAATACTTAGGTTTAAAGTTGTTTAAGGCTAAATTTGAGTATGTAGTCATTTTTAGGAATATAGAGCAAATATCAACCTCTATTTATTCAACAAATTTAAATCTTTAACAAATAGCAAAAAAGCTTTTTTGCAAATTTTCTGAATTTTTCAACAAAAATGATTTTAAGACCATTTAAGGCACTTTTCGATTAATTAGACCCATTCAAAACCTAAAAACCCTTGGAAAAGTGGTTTCATCACTCAAACCATCAAACCAAAAATCATAAAGGAAATATTAAATATTAAAATATTCAGATGTAATAGCTTCTGTTAACATCATATACATAATCCATTAGCTATTTACCGACTAAATCACTTAAAAGATAGGATAACCGTGGTTGGTCATATTAAATCCATTGCATATCCATTTGAATTGCAGGAAATAAATATTAATATCCTCGTTGTATTTATACAATAAATCTACCTAAAACTGATTAGACAATGATGATGGTTTCATTGCAGAATACGCAAATACAGGGATATTTACACGACAGGGTCTCTACTGAAAAAATCAGATGATTTCCAACTAACATTGATAACACAGTATTGGAGAAAATCCATTTATAAAATGTAATAATTATAACACTCGTAAAAAATGACAAGTGCCATACTAGTATTCGAAAAACCCAGTAAATAAGTTGTAAATTTTTCTATTTAAAATGTTCTTAAATTTTTATGAATAAGAAATAAAAAATATTAGAGAAATGCATATTAATCTTTTTAGTACTGGATAATTTCATTTTCAATTTTTTATTGAGAGGGATTTTGTACTTATTTATTTTGTATTCATTGTCGAGGTGTATCTATATTTCGATTTTTGTTTTCCATTTTGCAAACTTATTTTTATTCGTTTTACATATTTCGCCGTAACGTTAGTACAATTATTAATATTCGAAATATACATATAAGAAACGCCAGTCAATAATCATTCATACGTATCAGCTTCGAGATAACACATATTATATTATCGTAATGTTTTCATCGTCCTTATATAGTATCTGAAAACGAATCTTATCACTTGCAAGAAAACACCAACGTACCATCTAACGGCAATCTTGAGAAAATTGATTTCTACATAATATACAATGACATCGTTGGATAATCGGTTTGCCTCAATTTGTTTTTGCGTAAACCTTGACTAACAAGATTTTTTAAAATATTTTTACAGTTAGACGAGGTTTTACAAAAATAAAACGATAAAATAAAAATTATAATGTTAAACAAATTATTATTTAAATAAATTCGACGCTCTATCTATGTTCATCAATATCCCAAGTTTTTAAGTTTACGCGTGTACGCGGACGGCCCTTACGAAAACTAGTACTTCTTTTGCGTTTACCACAAAGAGTAACACATTAAGATTGTCACCGTAAATACTAGCATTTTTCATAATTTTTCCACGAAGACTAGTACATTTCGCGATCTTGCGCCTCCTGACTTTTCCGGGCTACTTTTATTTATTCGAGTAGCCCAATTTTCTCGGTCAACTGGATCATTTTTCGAGTATCAAAATAGTCTAAAACCCAACTCGAACTCCGTAACAAATACCCGATCTGACTAGTATAGCGTTAGTGTCCATGGGATTTTTAAATGTGCTAGGCTTAGTAAGGGTCATCAACATAATGTATGAATAATTAACAAAATACATGTTAAATATTTGTCTGACAAATATGATATATATAGATATACTAAAATGTGAAGAGTCGAATTAACTTAAGTACATATACGAGGGTAGTTCAATAAGTCTTTAGAATAAAGTATAAAAACAATTTTTTTTGGGTAAATTTTTTTTTATTTTTCAACATAATCTCCTTGGAGCTCTATACACTTGGTCAATTGCTTTTTAAGTTTTTTTAATCCTTCAGAAAAGTGCGTTTTCGGAAGTTCCTCAAAATAAGCACTTACAGAGGCAATGACGTCTTCGTTGTCCATAAATCTCTGTCCACCGAGCCATTTTTTCAAGTTTGGAAATAATAAAAAGTCACTGGGGGCTAAATCTGGTGAATACGGTGGGTGTTCGACCAATTCGAATTTTAGTTCTTCAATTTTAGCCATTGAAACGAAGCATGTGTGAACTTGGGCGTTGTCGTGATGAAAGAGAATTTTTTTTCTCGCCAAATGTGGTCGTTTTTTTTTAATTTCTTCTTTCAGCTGCTCTAATAATGATGCATAATACTCACCAGTAATTGTTTTACCCTTTTCCAAGTAGTCAATAAGTATAATTCCACGTACATCCCAAAAAACTGTAGCCATAACCTTACCAGCTGACTTTACGGTCTTTGCCTTCTTTGGAGCTGGTTCGCCTGTGGAAATCCACTGTTTGGATTGTTCCTTTGTCTCAGGAGTGTAGTGGTGTATCCATGTTTCATCCACAGTCACAAATCGACGAAAAAATTCCTCAGGATTCCGACTTATGCGCGCCAAAAGAGCCTCAGAGGCGACCACTCTATTGCGTTTATTCTCAGCTGAGAGCAAACGCGGCACCCATCTTGCCGATAGCTTTTTCATGCCTAATTTTTCATGTAGAATTGAAACAACTGCACCTATAGATATCCTTGTGGCCTCAGCTAACTCACGCACTTTTAATCTTCTATCCTTCAACACCATATCGTGGATTTTATTGATGATTTCGGGAGTAGTTGCTTCTACGGGCCTTCCTGAACGTGGTTCGTCACTTATTGATGTACGACCACGCTTAAATTCATTTACCCAGTTATAAACCGTTGCTAAGGCAGGGGCAGATGTGCCATGAACTGAGTCCAATTCATTTTTTATCTCATATGGAGTTAAACCCTTTAAATGAAAATGTTTAATTACCGCTCTGAACTCGTTTTTTTCCATTTTTCTTAACAAGCAATTTTTTTTTTCAATTGGTTATAAAAACACGTAAACTCAGAAGATGTGGACTGTGACTGCACCATATATCTAGTCGGGAGTGGTGCTGACTGAAAACAGATGATTTGGAGCGATTCGCGCGCCATCTGTTGGTCATTCTAAAGACTTATTGAACTACCCTCGTACCTAGGTAATTTTGCGTCACCTGCCTTAAATTTGAATCATACATCCATCGGAAAGATCCCCAGAAATGCAGATATTTTTATCATACTATGTAGAACATTTTTAAATATATTTATTCTAGTACAGATTGCTATATATACTACTACGGGACTTTTTATATTAATTATTGTGAATTTAAAAATACTTATCTACTAAATATACTAATATGATGTAGTATTTTTTACATCTAATAAATATTAATACTCAAAATAGAATTCACATAGTAAAATACTTGGATATATTGTAAATAATACTATAGGCGTCGTATACCCCAGTTGAGCAAGCCAGTATTGCACATTTACAAAAATAATTCTCTTAGTGCACTTTAAGAATTAACGTCTCTCTGTTATATATATATATATATATATATATATAACAGAGAGACGTTAATTCTTAAAGTGCACTAAGAGAATTATTTTTGTAAATGTGCAATACTGGCTTGCTCAACTGGGGTATACGACGCCTATAGTATTATTTACAATATATCCAAGTATTTTACTATGTGAATTCTATTTTGAGTATTAATATTTATTAGATGTAAAAAATACTACATCATATTAGTATATTTAGTAGATAAGTATTTTTAAATTCACAATAATTAATATATATATATATATATATATATATATATATATATATATATATATATATATATATATATATTGTAAATGTGCAATACTGGCTTGCTCAACTGGGGTATACGACGCCTATAGTATTATCTCCCAAAAATATTACACACACACACACACACGCGCGCGCGCACGCACGCACGCATACACACACGCACGCACACACACACACATGCACATATATACATACATCATACAGACATTTATTAAAACATATTTTTCTGATTTGGGAACCTCGAAAATCTCTGATTAAAATATTACTAAGCTTTCTCGTTCAGAAAGCAAAAAGAGCCATGTACTAACTATGCAAGCTACAAGAATATACGTTAAAAGAGTTTTTTGAGCTTTTTGGCATTAACTCCCGGACGTGTTAACTTCGCACTCAGTGCTTACCGGAAATGAAACTCGGGCTCGGGGCACGAGAGTTTTAGCAACACATCTCACACCTTATAAGTATATTTTATAGGGTCGTATGTAATTTACATTAGTGTACAATAATACCTACTTGTAAAAGTGGGTAACTATACATTGACATCTCTTACAGGTTTCAATGATTGAAGAAAATCGCATTTAAAATCTAATTTAATACGTTTTTAATTTAATTGTAATAATACGTACTGACATATACAGGGTGGGCCATTTTAATCTCCGCACCTAAAATTCTCCGTTCCTAAGCGTGGTATCGAAAAAAAGTTGAGATAAAAGTTGACAAAGGCAAAGGTGGTCAAACATTGGTGACCTTGAACTTAACCTTGAACTTAATCTTCAAGGTTATCCTTAGAAGAAGGTCACGAAACAAAGTAAGGTTGTTGTGATTAATGTTTGAGGTAGATAGGTTATTTGCTTCGACCAGAAAGCCGTAATAATTCAGAGAAAAAAGCATATTATCGTTTTTCAGACGTTTGATCTTGTTTTTTTACCTCTCTAAGGTCACAAAACAAAATTTTCTCAAAGACATTTTTGATGTAAAATTTTCCGTTCTTTTCAATTCCGGGATAAAAATTAGGGGTTTCCATTTAAAAAAATCAAGTTGACCTTGAAATAACCTTGAAGATCAAGTTCAAGGTTAAGTTCAAGGTCACCAATGTTTGACCCCCTTTGCCCTTGTCAACTTTTATCTCAACTTTTTTTCGATACCACGCATAGGAACGGAGAAATTTAGGTGCGGAGATTAAAATGGCCCACCCTGTATATACATAATCATGTGTCGCGCAAGAGTGGAATTAAAGTTTGCAAGATGGTATGAAAGAAAGCATTTAAAACGTTTACATGCAGATATAGCATGACAATCTGCGAGCATTATTTGTGATTCTCTGAAAATGTTAACAGCAAGGATATCGTAACTAACAAATCGGTAAATGTAATGAATATACCTGCAACAGTGTAAACTAATCCATTTAATATTTGCAATTACATAATACTCATTTTAAATGATTTCTTTAAGGTGATGCTAAACCCTCTTGTTACCGTAAAATACGGGGAACCACTTTTTTCATTTAATATTTAATTTTGAGAAAATATCCCTCTGAAAAGTTGTTGTTTTTGAGTAGGACGATAACGTTTCATAGAGATATTTACTCAAAATTAAAAATAAAATAAGAAAAGTGGTTCCTCATATTTGTCGGTGACTGGTGGCTTTAGCATCACCTTAATTGTAAAAAGTACGGATAATATTTTCATTTAAATTTAGAAGTTTCTTATTACTTCGACGAAGAGGAATCTTTGTAATAGTACAAACAGGTTTAAAGAAAATAATGTTAAAATTATGTTTTGAAGTGTTTGGAATAGAAACATACTTATACTAAAAGAATAAAATAATGTTATTAGGTAATATTTTACCTTATCATAAAACATTATTCACAATGAACATTAAGAATATTATTATAAAAATTGATTAAAAACAACGTAAGCATCGATTGCTACACGTGCATTAGTTTATGTCATACACCATTCTGAGTTTTGTACTTGAAGTAATAATAATATTTTGCTTCCTCCTAATGGAAGTTTTGTAATAGTAAAAAAAAGTTTTCTTAAAAAAATGTTTCAACTATGTTTTGGGCCATTTGGAATCAAAATACACTATTTATAGAAACTGTACGTATGGATGTGTGTATGTGTGTGTGTGTGTGTGTGTGTGTGTGTATATGTTGTGTGTGTATGAGTATGTGTGTGTGCCAACATATCTCGAGTAATTGACGGTAAAAATCAATATTTTTGGGCTCATCTTTTTTGTTTTATTAAAGGAAGATGGCTAAAAAATAATCGATGTTGTTTTCCGATGCGTTTTTGTTCTTTAGCGGTTTTTCGATTTTTGAGTTTTAATTTCTCGGGTTTTCTAATACCTTAGAAAAAATATCATCAAACCAGCAAAAAGGCATTTGAAAGAGCATAAAATTACCGAACTTTTTTGATCTGAAAGTTTGACTAAGGTCATTCCCTTCTTTTGTTATACACAAAAATGTAATTTTTTTGTTTACCCCTCGAGTAGAAGTAGCCTTTTATTTTGTTTAGTGTATAATAAAGGTGCGGCAGTAGAAGTGCAAGATTAACTAATTCTTTGTAGAAAACAATAATAATAAATAAGTATACGTGAGCTATTTTTTACAAAATGTATATAAGAGTTACAAGAAGGAATAGGTTGCATTTTAATTTGTGAATATTTTAATACAACTTTCTTTGAATAAAGCCTTTGGGACGGACAAGACATCAAAACTAGGGGACACATTTCGAAACGACCATACATAAACAGAATACACGCATTAAAAGGTCGCGCATCATTTTTGGAGTAACTGAGTCTTATATTAACCCTCTGTGTAATTTCTTTTGGTTAAAATTTAGTGTATTACTAAATTTCTTGGTATATTCGGATTAAATTAAGGCTTGGGACATGGGACGGAAAAAACATTTTGCATAGTTTTTATTTTTTACTCAGAATAGAAAATACTTGATATTCTGAAAATTTGGCAGATTCTTGCTTACGATAGTCCGGCTGTAGTACTATTTTTTTTAGATTCATATAATGCCCTGTAACCTTGTAAAACAGGAGAGACAAGAATTGTTCAACTTTTTGACAAACACCCGTATATGGACCTCGATACCTTGAGTAATCCACGGTCAAATTTATTTCAGGGCTCGTGTTCTTTCTCTATTTGCACGATGAGGGCAAACAAATTTTTCTAGATTTTCTGATTCGATTTTGCTTTTAGCGGTTTTTTGATTTTTGGGTTTTAGATTTAAGAAAGCAAAGTGCCAATTAATTGGCAGTGGTTTTTTCTCTTAGTATTAGTTTGCACATATCTGGTATACTTTAAAGAAAATTTTATAAATACTCTGATACTAAAATACATTACTCATCGTTTGCATACATAAAAATATCAGCGGCAATAGAAACTTTCTCGTACATAGAAATTATTTGAGCTCGCACGAGAAGACTATTTATATAGCCTAAAAGGTTTTCGTACTGATCAGATTTAAATTTCTCAGCAGAAAGAAATATGGTTTTCGGCGCTCTTATCTTTATGAAATAATAAATTCTCCGCGTTTTTGAAAAGTTAGGCGGTATGCACTTCTCACTACTTTTTCGCACCAGTGGCATAACTCGCTGTCCTATATTAGAAGCGTCTCGCGCTTCTATTCCGAGTGTACTAGGAAAGCCCTCTCTCTCTCTCTCTCTCTCTTTGGCGGAAGCAGTGATAGCCAAGAGAGAAGAGGGAGCAGCAGCAGTGCGGGGAATATTGAGCTCATAGTCTCAGGAATAGTGGACTGCTCTAGAGCTGAAGCTGATCCTGTTAAGGTAGCTCATATTGTCCTCAGCACTGTTCTATCCACTTTTCAAAAAGATGATATTATTAATGTTAGGCCACTAGCTCCCCCTACAATGAGGGGTCGCACCTCCAGAGCAGGAGCTGAACTCGGAATGAATGTTGCTGCAAGTGTGAATGACAAATCGCCTACAAGACCGCCACCTTTGCTTGTCCGTCTCGCGAGCAATAGATTAGTTAATGAAATTATGTGCGCTAAGGCTGCGTTTACGCGCTTTAATACAGCTGATATTGATCCCTCTCATCTGAGCGTGGGGCTGGCAAGAGGTCTGTTCCACACGAACATTTTTATTAATGAATCCTTGAGCACTCCTGTTTATACCGAGTTCAAAAGTCTTAAGGTTATAGCTAAAGAACTCGGTTTTCAGTTCGTGTGGCACAGGCACGGCAAGTTTCTCGTCAGATGGAGGGAGAGACTACGAGCTCATACGTTTACTTCAGTTTCAAGTTTCTCGTCAGATGGAGGGAGAGACTACGAGCTCATACGTTTACTTCAGTTTCCGATCTATCGATAATTGTAAAATTACATAACATCAAAAGTATTGGTATAGAAACTAAAACTCACGATACAAACATAGACAGCAATGACAACTGCAATACCAATAATAATAATGGAGATAGTAAGGAAAATAACACGAACGCACACCTAACACAAATAACTAATCACGTAACACTCACACATAAAAACAGTACTTGTCATAACAGCGACAAGCAATGTTCAACATCTGCGAATAAATCGGATTGACTAGGTGTAGATAATGCTCGCAAGACGGATGGCAATTTGAGAGCGGGTTTTTTCAATGCCAATTCCATCAGGCATTGCATTGAGGAAATCCGCGAACTTCTAAGCGGAAACCAATCCTATCATCTATTCGGTGTAGCTGAAACGTGGCTGGACGGTGAGAAGTCCGATGATTCCATTCAGATCAATGGTTACTCGATTGTGCGGCAAGATAGAAATGTCCATGGTGGGGGTGTGGCGCTTTATGTCCGCGACAATTATAGGGTCAAAGTTCTTGCTGTGTCAAACACTGATGGACCAGATAAACTCAATCAGTCTGAATACATCATGTGTGAGATACAGCATAGAAGCAAGGAGCCTGTTTTACCCCCACTATCGCATTTCTGAAGAACTCGGATCTTGTCGACAAGCTGAGAGAGTATTGTGACGCTTACAGTCACAAAATCATAATGGGTGATCTGAATGCGGAATTATTGGCTGACAGTGATGATGCGAAGTTTGTTCGCAAACTTGCGGCTGAACTGTCACTTCAGATCGTCCAGCATGGAGCGACTCATCATACCGACACGTCGCACACATGGCTAGACGCTATACTAGTGCACTGCAACGATACAGTAGTCGACAGCAACAACTTCGACCCGACCTGGCCTAACAAACACAACGTCACCGATTTGGGCTTAAACGTCCGAGCTCCTACTTTGTGTGATACTCCTTTCACATATAGGGACTACAAAAGTTTAGATCCACAGGAGTTGCAGTCCCTATTATCTAGCTATGATTGGTCAGCTTTTTAACGAACAAGATGTCGACTTAAATACAGTGTTGGACTGCCTTAATTCCAACTTATTAAATGCGATTAACAACTTAGCTCCATTGAAGCGAGTCAACCCTCGCAAAGGCAGTCCACCCTGGATTGATGATGAAATTTATCAATTAAACAAAAAACGAGACGCCACGTACAGACGATACAAAAGGACTGGCGATGGGCGATTTCACAGTGAGTTCGTTAAATTGCGCAATGAATCTTTATTTAGAAAAGAGCAAGCACGGATATCGTATTACCAAGGAAAAATGTTGGGTAAACAGCAAAGTGATATCTGGAAAGAATTGCGCAATTTGGGACTCCTACCCAAAACCAGAGGATGGTTGCGTGGGTTCACGGCGGAGGAACTTAACACCCATTTTGCGGGAGTCTCAATCTCAACAAATGAGGATCCCACCTCAATTGAGAATCTATTAGCATCTGCCAGTGACAATGGGTTTAAATTCAAACCTATCGGGCTAGCAGATGTTATACTTGCGGTAGCGCATTTTTCCTCGCAAGTGAGGGGCGAGGGTGACATCCCGCAGAGTGTGGTGGCAAAGTCATTGCCGGTCATTGGGCAACACGTGGTGAACTTGTTCAACTCTTCTCTGAAAAAGGGCGTATTTCCGGACCTATGGAAGAAAGCACGAGTCGTGCCGCTGGGCAAGTGTGCTACACCATCGTCGGCGTCGGACTTTCGTCCTATTGCACTGCTGTGCTTTCTTTCTAAGGTTCTGGAGAAAATCGCTCATGACCAGATCCTGGAGTACATGACTGAAACTAAGCAACTTGACCCTATGCAGTCCGCTACAAGAAGAACAACTGGACACAGACTGCGTTACTCAAACTGACAGACAATGTAAGGACAGGAGTTAACAAGAGACTAGTGACTTTACTGTTACTGTTTGACTACAGCAGGGCTTTTGACACAATCTCGCCAGCTAAGCTCTTAGCAAAGCTGCGAGCTCTGGGGTTCTCCAGGCAGGCATTAATCTGGATTAAATCGTACATTTTAGGGAGAAAACAAGCTGTCGTTGAACGCTCTGACACCAAGTCACCTTGGTTGTCAACAAATCTTGGAGTGCCCCAGGGATCTGTGTTAGGGCCCTTGCTCTTCTGTCTGTACATCAATGACATAAAAGAACTGTTTGTCGAGCTTAATAAAGAATTAAAAACGGACGACCCGCAACGAGTGAGACATATATTATACGCCGACGACCTTCAGATCTACATCCAGATCCACCCTGACAGCATCGACGAAGGGGTGGAGATATTGGGTTGTGCTGCGCAAGCGGTTACTGACTGGGCAGATGGTGCATTACTCAGACTGAATAAGACCAAGACTAAAGCTATCATTTTCGGCTCTTGTAAATACATAAATATGTCACCAACCGTCACAAGCCTGGGTGTTATACTTGATTTTAAACTCACGTGGAAGCCACACGTGGACATGGTCGCAAAAAAGGTTAATAGAGTACTGTATAATTTGAGATTTTTTAGAAAGTATACCACTCAGGATCTGAGCAAGCACTTAGCAATGTCCCTTGTTTTTCCGCATCTCGACTACTGCTCTCTGGTGTATCTGGATGCGTCACTCGAACTTCGTAGCCGGCTGCAAAGACTGCAAAACTCGTGTGTGCGATACGTGATTGGTGCTAGGAGGGATGAGCACATCACCCCTTACAGGGAGCAATTACAGTGGACTCGGGTGCACTCTCGAAGAGCCGTTTTTATGACGATAACCATCTACAAGGTTCTTCGGACAAAAGAGCCAGTCTATCTCGAGCCGCTTTTCAAAAAGAACGAATCGAAACGCCCTGTAAGAGGTGAGGTTAAAGAACTCTCTATTCCGCAGATGGGTACTGAAACTGGAGTAAGATCTTTTCAAGTACAAGGTGCGCATTTGTGGAATTCACTCCCTTCACATATACGAACGTTACCATCATTGAAAGTCTTCAAGGTGGCGGTCAATAAATATTTTGCATGCTTGGATTAATTGTCATTGTTGATTTTTCTATTTTCGTATTTGTTTAATTTTTTGTGATAACTTATCTTGTATTGTTAAATTCAAATTCATTGATACATTTATGTATTTTTATTTATTTATTTTATTTTTAATCAATCAACAAAACAATTTTAAAGAGTATGCATGTATTTATTAGTATGAATGAAAACGACTGTTGGGGCCTGCGGCGGCTCAGTCGGTAGAGTGTCGGAATCCCACGCCGGTGACCCGGGTTCGAATCCTAGTCTCTGCCGATTGATACAAGCACCTCTGTAAAAATTACATGTGCTTTGTTTACAAACACACCGCAGACCCCCGTCGTCGATTAGCACCACATGGAAGCACAAACATGGCGACGTTAAATAATAATAAAAAAAAAAAAGAAAACGACTGTTAATGTATGTATGCAATTTATCCAATGACTGATAGATATAATAAGAACGATGTAGAGATCATGACTTTTATTTGACAACGAAGTGCAATACTTTATGTACCTGACGTCGCATATGTGCAATTATTTTAGGTTAAGTAACAATATTATATTAATTTTTAAGTGAAAAGACATGTATCAAATGTTTTGTAAATATTTACAAATAAATATTATCTCTCTCTCTCTCTCTCTCTCTCTCTCTATCTCTCTCTCTCTCTCTCTCTCTCTCTCTCTCTCTCGCGTTCGCTCTCTCTCTCTCTCTATCTCTCTCTCTCTTTCTCTCTCTCTCTCTCTCTCTCTCTAATGACAGAAACTAATGACTATACTGCTACTGATCGTCTTTAGTAAGGCGTTTGACACTATATCACCATCTAAATTACTTCGTAAGCTGATACGCATGGGTTCTTCCAGGAGTGTTCTTCTGTGGATCAAATCATACATTTTCGGTCGCAGGCAAAAAGTCATAACTGACAACAATGGGGAATCTGATTGGCTAACCACCAATCTGGGCGTGCCACAGGGTTCAGTCCTAGGGCCCTTGCTATTCAGTTTTTATATCAATGACTTACAAGACGTACACTCTAAACCCAAAAGTGTAAAATCTGGACGTAAAAAGATTAAAATGCAGCTTTTAATTCAAGAAAAGTATTGAATTGAAGATTTTATTCTCTATGTGGTTTATTCATTCATTCATTCATTCATTCATTCATTCATTCATTCATTCATTCATTCATTCATTCATTCATTCATTCATTCATTCATTCATTCATTCATTCATTCATTCATTCATTCATTCATTCATTCATTCATTCATTCATTCATTCATTCATTCATTCATTCATTCATTCATTCATTCATTCATTCATTCATTCATTCATTCATTCATTCATTCATTCATTCATTCATTCATTCATTCATTCATTCATTCATTCATTCATTCATTCATTCATTCATTCATTCATTCATTCATTCATTCATTCATTCATTCATTCATTCATTCATTCATTCATTCATTCATTCATTCATTCATTCATTCATTCATTCATTCATTCATTCATTCATTCATTCATTCATTCATTCATTCATTCATTCATTCATTCATTCATTCATTCATTCATTCATTCATTCATTCATTCATTCATTCATTCATTCATTCATTCATTCATTCATTCATTCATTCATTCATTCATTCATTCATTCATTCATTCATTCATTCATTCATTCATTCATTCATTCATTCATTCATTCATTCATTCATTCATTCATTCATTCATTCATTCATTCATTCATTCATTCATTCATTCATTCATTCATTCATTCATTCATTCATTCATTCATTCATTCATTCATTCATTCATTCATTCATTCATTCATTCATTCATTCATTCATTCATTCATTCATTCATTCATTCATTCATTCATTCATTCATTCATTCATTCATTCATTCATTCATTCATTCATTCATTCATTCATTCATTCATTCATTCATTCATTCATTCATTCATTCATTCATTCATTCATTCATTCATTCATTCATTCATTCATTCATTCATTCATTCATTCATTCATTCATTCATTCATTCATTCATTCATTCATTCATTCATTCATTCATTCATTCATTCATTCATTCATTCATTCATTCATTCATTCATTCATTCATTCATTCATTCATTCATTCATTCATTCATTCATTCATTCATTCATTCATTCATTCATTCATTCATTCATTCATTCATTCATTCATTCATTCATTCATTCATTCATTCATTCATTCATTCATTCATTCATTCATTCATTCATTCATTCATTCATTCATTCATTCATTCATTCATTCATTCATTCATTCATTCATTCATTCATTCATTCATTCATTCATTCATTCATTCATTCATTCATTCATTCATTCATTCATTCATTCATTCATTCATTCATTCATTCATTCATTCATTCATTCATTCATTCATTCATTCATTCATTCATTCATTCATTCATTCATTCATTCATTCATTCATTCATTCATTCATTCATTCATTCATTCATTCATTCATTCATTCATTCATTCATTCATTCATTCATTCATTCATTCATTCATTCATTCATTCATTCATTCATTCATTCATTCATTCATTCATTCATTCATTCATTCATTCATTCATTCATTCATTCATTCATTCATTCATTCATTCATTCATTCATTCATTCATTCATTCATTCATTCATTCATTCATTCATTCATTCATTCATTCATTCATTCATTCATTCATTCATTCATTCATTCATTCATTCATTCATTCATTCATTCATTCATTCATTCATTCATTCATTCATTCATTCATTCATTCATTCATTCATTCATTCATTCATTCATTCATTCATTCATTCATTCATTCATTCATTCATTCATTCATTCATTCATTCATTCATTCATTCATTCATTCATTCATTCATTCATTCATTCATTCATTCATTCATTCATTCATTCATTCATTCATTCATTCATTCATTCATTCATTCATTCATTCATTCATTCATTCATTCATTCATTCATTCATTCATTCATTCATTCATTCATTCATTCATTCATTCATTCATTCATTCATTCATTCATTCATTCATTCATTCATTCATTCATTCATTCATTCATTCATTCATTCATTCATTCATTCATTCATTCATTCATTCATTCATTCATTCATTCATTCATTCATTCATTCATTCATTCATTCATTCATTCATTCATTCATTCATTCATTCATTCATTCATTCATTCATTCATTCATTCATTCATTCATTCATTCATTCATTCATTCATTCATTCATTCATTCATTCATTCATTCATTCATTCATTCATTCATTCATTCATTCATTCATTCATTCATTCATTCATTCATTCATTCATTCATTCATTCATTCATTCATTCATTCATTCATTCATTCATTCATTCATTCATTCATTCATTCATTCATTCATTCATTCATTCATTCATTCATTCATTCATTCATTCATTCATTCATTCATTCATTCATTCATTCATTCATTCATTCATTCATTCATTCATTCATTCATTCATTCATTCATTCATTCATTCATTCATTCATTCATTCATTCATTCATTCATTCATTCATTCATTCATTCATTCATTCATTCATTCATTCATTCATTCATTCATTCATTCATTCATTCATTCATTCATTCATTCATTCATTCATTCATTCATTCATTCATTCATTCATTCATTCATTCATTCA